>JAJJWW010006038.1:0-104291 GCA_023531295.1 Papaver armeniacum | reverse complement strand
GTGTTAAACAAGTCATTAGGAGAGAAAGTTTGTGGTGATTGTAATTTCTTTAGCTCTTTTCTATCTTATCTTGTAAACATTCAAGGAATTAATCAATAAAATCATTGTTATTCATCTTCAAATGTCTTAGTTGTGTGGATTATTGTGAGGGGTGTAGTGTAGGATTTCCTGCAACTACACTTGGTTAGTTTTAGGAGATCTAAATTTTCACTTTAAAGATTCTCCCACTAGTGCCAGATCTTCTGGTGATGATCTAGTCAATAGGATTGTTGATGATTGTGGTTTGATAGACTTAGGTTACATTGGTAAAGACTTTACATGGAGCAATAAGAACCTAGGTACTGGCAACACTAAGTCTAGAATAGACATGGCTTTAGGAAATTGGGATTGGAGTATCCATTACCCTGATACTAGACTATTACATCTTAATCACTTAGGCAGTGATCATTCACCAATTCTTTTAGACACTGATTACTCTCAAAACAAATTTTGGATTCCTTTCAAATTTTTCTATTCTTGGCTTAATGATAATACTTGTTCTACTGAAATAGTTAAAGCTTGGTCAATAGATGTGAATGGTTCTCCTGGTTTTCAATTTATTCAAAGACTTAAATCTACAAGAAGATGTCTCTCTAAATGGAATAGGGAGCATTTTGGTAATATTAATCAGCAGGTGGACAGTCTACAATCTCAGCTTGAAGATCTGCAAAAACAGCCTACCAGTGAAGCAGTTCACAATGGTATAATTGCAGTCATTGCTAATCTCAATACATGGCACAAAAGAAGAGCAGACTTCTACCAGCAAAAGTCAAGAATCACTTTCTTCAAGGAACATGATAACAACACCAAGTTTTTCCATGCTAAAATCAATAAAAAGAAAGCAAAAAACAACATTGATGCCATTAAAGATCACAATGGTAACTGGATTCAAAATATAAATGCCATAGCAGATCATTTGACTTCTCATTTTAAGAATATCAGTACTTCTAGTTCTCCCATTATTGATGAAGGTCTTTACATGGTTCTTCCAACAATTGTCAAGTCAGAAGATAATCTCAACTTATGCAAGATTCCAGAGATTCAAGAAATACATACTTCTCTTAAATCTATGGAAAACTGGAGTGCACCAGGACCTGAGGGGTTTCAAGCAGGATTCTATAAGAGCCAATGGGAAGTGGTTAGAGGTGATATCTGCAGGATAGTTCAAAGGTTTTTTCAATCCAAGCATCTACCTAAGGAATTAAACAAGACTTACATTTCCCTAATTCCAAAAAAGAAGAAGGCACTCTTTGCAGCTGATTATAGTCCCATTGGTTTGTGTAATACCTCTTATAAGATTATTTCAAAAATCTTAGTAAGCAGACTGAAGCCAATAATGGAGAGGATTATATCACCCTTTCAGGAAGCATATGTGTCAGGCAGAATGATTAGTGACAACACTATCATTGCTCAGGAAATTATTCACTCAATGAAGAAGAAAAGAGGAGAAAAAGGTTGGATGGCACTCAAATTGGACATGTCAAAGGCCTTTGATAGATTTGAATGGAGCTTTTTAATTAAGGTACTTTCTTATTTTGGCTTCAGTGAAGAGTTCTGCGATCTGATCTACCAATGTATCAGCACCACCACTCTTTCTGTTATGTTAAATGGTTCACCTTGTACTGAATTTCATCCCACAAGGGGAATCAGACATGGAGACCCACTTTATCCTTATTTATTCATATTAGCTATGGAATTTTTATCAAGACACTTAACTGCAGCCAATGAAGACAAATAAATTATTGGTATTAAAGTAGCAGGTGCTAGTTCACCAGCTATTAATCATCTACTTTTTGCAGATGATTGCTTGATCTTCACTCAAGCAACACTTACTTCAGTCAACAACCTCAAGCAACTACTTCAGGAATTCAGTTCACAATCAGGGCAAGTTATTAATTTTGATAAATCCTTTATTTATTATAGCAAGTCCACAAATCCAAGTAATGCAGACACACTTGCTCAAATCCTGGTAGTAAGCAAAATGAATGCTAAGGATAAGTATTTGGGTTCTCCACTGATTTTGGCTCACTCAAAACAAGATTCCTTTAAAGACATTAAGGACAACTTTATTCACATATTATCAGGATGGTCTTCAAGTAATCTCACTCAAGCTGGCAGGTCAGTTATGATTAAACATGTATTGAATTCTGTGCCTCTCTATCAAATGGGAACTTTCAAGTTGCCCAAGCAACTAATAACTCAGTTAACAACCATTCAAAGGAAGTTCTTCTAGGGCCATAAATCAAATAAGGGACACAATCCTTTAGCTTGGCACAAGATGTGTAAATCAAAAGACCTAGGAGGACTTGCTTTCAGGGATTTGGAGTTACTTAACTTAGCTTTACTGACAAAGCTTGCATGGAGAGTTTGCACTGAATCTTCAACTCTATGGGTTAAAATTCTTCAACCAAAGTACTTCAAAGCCACTGATATTCTGCACTATACAGATTCTAAACCTTCTTCTTCATGGGTATGGCAGGGTACTGAGAAAGGCCTCAAAATTGTGCAGAACAATTGCTTCATGGAAGTAAATAATGGCAAAAGAACAAGAATATGGCATGATAGATGGATTGTTGGAATGAATCATCATCTAACTTCTTCTTCTCCTGTTCATACTTCTTTTACTCTTGTCAGTGATTTAATCCTGTTCATACTTCTTTTACTCTTGTCAGTGAGTTAATGGAGCCAAACACTAATGAATGGAATACATCACTGCTGAGTCAACTATTTGATGTTGTCACTGTTTCTTACATCACCATGATTGTCATTGATGTCTCACAAGAAGATAAATTAATATGGATGCCAGCCAAGGATGGAGTTTTTTCTGTAAAAAGCACATATAACATGTCATCAAACAAACAAAATGATTCTCAAGTTAATGGTATACCGCTTCCTAACAAAGACATGGAAAGCTTTGTGGAAATGTAAATTGGCACATAGAATCAAGTTATTCATATGGAAGTGCATTAGAGACATCATTCAAACAAGGAGCAGAATTTCTGGTTACAACCCAGAAATAGAAAACATTCGTGGAAGTTGTGGCAGGGCTGAAGAAACAATTGAACATCTGATTTTTGAGTGCAGACACGCAAGGGAAGTATGGAGAAGCATCAATGTAGATATAGATGCAGTGAATTCTAATTCTGTTTCAGTGGCTCAATGGTGCACAAGTTGGTTCTTAAGCAATCTAAATCCAAGAGATGAGCAATGGTTACATAGACTAATGATTGGTACCTGGATTCTATGGAAAGACAAATGTGACTTTGTCTTTCAGGGAGTATCTCTAAACCCCTTTAATTCTATGCATAGAATTCTTTACTATCTGAACTTTTATGACCATGCTTCTTTACTGCACAATGATTCTAATCCTAATATCACTCATTGTATTCCTCTTGCTACTTTTTGGAAACCACCAGATATAGGGATCATTAAATTTAATATTGATGCCTCTTTTTATTTGGTTACTAACCTTGCGGGCACTGGTCTGGTTTATCGTGATCATGCAGGTCATTGTGGAGGAATCAAAGGGACCTTCACATCAGATTGTTTGAGTTCAGAAGATGCAGAGTGCAAAGCAGTCAGAGAGGCGCTTTTGTGGGCTAAAGTTTTGCAGCTGAAAAGAATTCAGATTGAGGGTCATGCTAAATTGGTCATCCAATCCATTAATGAGAGTTGTTCCTACACTCATTGGAAGAATAGGAACATTATTAAGCAAATAAAACATCTTAGGAATAATTTTGATTTATGCATCTTCACTTATGTTAACAGAGACATGACAATCGGAGTTCTTCGATGTCGTTTCAAAACTTGTCGAATCAGATGCAACAAACTTGTCATGCACTAGTAATTTCCCTTTAAGTATTTGTAATCTTTTAGCCAAAGATCAAAACTTCTCAGTTAAGCTAAATTCTTAATCAATAAATTTTAGTTATCTAAAAAAATTTTTATTATTGTTACTATAAGAAATATATATCATTTGATAGTCATGTTTATATTCGTTACGTAGATGTTTTAAAATATTTTTAACGGTATAAAATTTACGAAAAACCGTGGTATAGTTTAAGAGATAAATCATTTCTAAGTTTTAGTAGTTATTATCCATAAAGTTATAATTGTAAAAAAATACTTAAATATACTATCATTTCCTCCTTGCCTTAAGAATTGTCCACACTACAACTAGCTCAATTAATTTGGGATGGAGGGAGTAGTTGACACCACTTTTACTTCTTATGATCTTTAGTAGTGTATTGGGAAAGATGACATCTCTCAATCACAAATTTCAAATGCACTAGATATCTTTAATCTACAATATAGCTAGCTAAGATGTTCTTTTTTATACAATTATATACCACGGTGCCTTATCGTTTTAAATTACTCTTCCTCGTATGTGATTCTTCGCTTATTTGATGGCATGATCAATATATAAGAATTTCATTTCAATATGTTATCAAATTACGGAAATGCTCTTATGTTGGATTAGTCATAAACGGAAAGGTAAAAACTAGCCTAATTTCCGAGTGTGCCCTAGACCCATGCATTGGACCACGCGTTTTTTGGACTGTCAATGGTTGCATCTTTTGACAGTCCAGCTGCCTGGGAATCATTCAGCTTGCGAGAGTCGGTCTTTGCCAGACTCTCGCATTTCTTCATTGATGGTATGTGTTGCTTGGTCTTCCGTAGATGACCTTGCCCTCTTTATATTCCCATGGACTTCGGTTTTAGGAACATATATATATATGGGCCTAGACAATGTGTCCGCTCTTATAATCTTTAATTGCAATTAATGAATTTACGGGATAGTAGCAACCCACGTGATCGCCTAATTTTTGCTGTGTATCATCATGTCCAAATGTTTCCACGTGGTTTCCAAACTGACCCTTATCCTTATCGCTTCCTTTGTCAGAACCAGCAGCAGAGACAGGGACAGGCACTTTTCCCGAGACCAGATATGTCCCCAGTAGGTGTATTCCGATCTGAATCCTTTTTTACCGAGTCGAAGAGCTTGGGTCTTGATGACTGAGTTCTCTACCGATTCCTCCACCCACGATGCTTTTGATTCGGCCAGATTCTTCAGCGAGGCGGGTGACACATATTAATGTCATCTTCCCCGTATAAAACATGAATCGAGTGAATTTTCTTTGATATCTCTCGCCATGGACAAAGATTTGTAGTTGATTTCCTCCGATCCAGTGGAGTACCAGATCGATTCCCAGTTTTCCATACGCTCACCGGCTCGTGGATGGAGACTGTCTTCCCTGTGTGGATCGGTGTTTTTCTTTGCTTGATGATTAACAAAAAAAAGTGTATCCATACCCTTAATCTTCTTTACTAGGCTCGGTTTAGATATCCCATAACAGATCCTCTTGAAGGCCAAAGGATTTACGTGAAACCCATCAAATAGAAACCGATAGGAAAGAAGATTAATACGATGGAAAGAAGAAAAATGATTTTGATGTGGTAAGTCTGAGAACAGAAAAACACCCGGATACTGTGGGTGTAGATTGGGCTTTTATGGAACCAGCTTTGATTGATTTTGGCATAATGGGAGTAGGATACATAGATTAGTATAGTAGAAAAGGACTGGGAGTTGTGATTCAAATGTAAAACTAGATTCTAGATGTTAAAACAAATAGAAATATTTTAGGCCAGATTGAATCAAAACAACCAGAGATGAATTAAACCAAAAGAGAAACAGGTATGATGTTCTGGAAGAGGAATTGTGGATACTTACAGGAAGGCAACTCAGACGGAGATTCCAGGGACTCAGCTTAGTTACTGACTTCTGGAAGAGGAAATTTTTATGTACTCTACCAAATACAATCTAGAGAACTAAGAGGTATGAAGAATACGGCCTTCCGAGTCCATCAACTGTCGTGCAATCCCAACTCAATCATCCAACATCGAATTGAAAAACCATCTTGATTTAGTGTCGAAAACAACTGATTGTGTTAAATCGAAGTTCTGACTGTGAAGGAGGGTTGATAATGTTAAATCGGTTACAAACTCTCAACAGCCGAGTTGCAGAGCAAAACTCGGAAGAGAGAGAAAAAAAAAATTTATAACTCGGAATCGGTTACAATTTGGCTTACTTGTTGGTCAGGTCTAGATTTAGGTGTATTTCCCTTCATGTTTTTCAGTTTCATGTTGCTAAACAGGTATGTTAGAAGTACTAAGGTTTGTTTAGGTACTGCGAGTCATCAACAACAGAAGTCCTCGATGCAAGTTTCACATCATCATCATCGACAAAAGGTACACATAAGGCGAGGGAGGCATTCATACACATCATAACAACAACAACTACCAATCCAACAACCGCTCAGCTACACAACCACCATCAACACCAAGGGATCACTTCAATGTACAGACAATGAAGTATCCGTCAAAATTTAGGCTATTCTTGTGGATAGTCATTGAAGAAGGCATAACAACCTTCACACTCCGGATTTACCACCATCACACCAACAACAAACATTGGGCTAGCTGTATTTGTTATGTGTTACACCAACTGTGGACTAAAGCAATAAGATCAAGAATTCACCGATATGGTAATGAAACTATGCAGGTTACAAGAATCAGAGCAGGACTCAGGACCCACAGGAATATCAATGCTACCAAGGGGATAAAGGACCAACGAACGAGTCGAGTGGAAATTAAGGCTTATAATTGGGGATTGGTTACACAAATGTTTTTTTACCCAATTGTAAAGACTAGGAATGCTACACTCCTGAACCTTGTAAAACTTGACTAATCGTCTATATAAATAAATTCCTCCTCCTTTTCAAAAAAAAGAAAAAGAAATGCTCTTATGTGGCAGCTCAATTGGCCAAGTGAAATCAAATTTGGACCATCCAACACCTCAAAGTTAAGGGGATGGACCATCCAACACCTCGAAGTGAAAGAGAAATGTTAAACACGGGCTTTTGCATTAGTAGCCTAAAGTCGC
The DNA here is from genome assembly GCA_023531295.1 of Papaver armeniacum. NCBI lineage: Eukaryota > Viridiplantae > Streptophyta > Magnoliopsida > Ranunculales > Papaveraceae > Papaver > Papaver armeniacum. The sequence goes on along the minus strand of JAJJWW010006038.1, from coordinate 97,309 downwards.
CCCAAGTTACTTATTGCGCCAACAAAGGTATAATTTGTGAATTGTTGGGATGGATCTATTAACTATGTAGAAATTAATGTTTAATCCCAAAATTGTTGGGCTTTGGACACTCCGGTCCTCTCCTCTCAAACCTAGTACTAAGAGGTCCAAATCTACAAAATTCATAACGAGTTGGTCCTTTAGTGAACGATTTAGTCCAAAATGATCTTTTTTTTGTGACAAAAATACCCATCAACATTTCTTCTTCATTGTCGGTTTCAGTTTCATTTGTCGAAACTCGAGTGAGAGCTCTCCATCTACTCCGGTTAAAGACGACAGTATAAGATTTTGACAAAATTTCATCTCGGATTCGATTCATGATCAGGTTTAGATCATTTTAGGCATCTCTACCTTTCCCATTTCTCACAACACCGAAGAATCTCTAGAAGAATATCTATAATCGTATCTCGGTAAAATTTCATCTAAATCTTAAACAAAATTCATTAATTTTACATCGCAGTTTGTTTTCCTCGCTATCTTATTAAAATTTCTTTTATGATGCTCGAGGTATTCATTTTATTTTGATTAGTTATAAGATGTTATTCTTTTCTTATATCTAAAGGTGCTTTTTCATTAAACGGAGTTTTGATTGAGGAGAAAACGATAAAGAACTGCAGATTTTGGTTTCATGGCGATTCTTTTTTAGCAGTCTACTGGTAATTGCATCCATCTGATTCCTTTCATTTCTGTGAATTTGAATTGGAAGTGAGCATACTGTATTTGAGGAATATAATGCGAATACCCAAGCAAGCGCGTATAATTGACTAATAATATATTTTACATATAATAAATTATTTCAAAAAATATTAAATGAGAAGAGGTGTTCATGCATATACCGGATAAGGAATTCAACCTGGGAACCATTCATTGCGGGAGAAACATAGGCACAAAAACGCTTCTTATATATATGAACCAGCAAAAAACGAGGGCTTGGAACTTGCCAATATGTCTGAGAAGGAACCAACGAGACTGCATAGTGGGATAAAATGTAGGTGCATGTGCAACTGTTGGCGAGCATAGATGCACCAGCTGGATTTGCACGATAAAATTTACATGCTAAACCAAACTTGCATAGCTCCGTCTTCATAAGATATGAACACTTTGTCTCACCATGTTGTTGTAAGACAAGAAATTAGTATCTCACCATGAGCTTATTCAAGCATAATATCCTACAAGTAGTTAGTTGTAATAAGACTCACTCGGGGTATGTACTAACTAAAATGATCACAGTCAACTTAGGAAGTATTTATATCGTCATTGCAGAACCACAAGGAATGTTTCACAATAGAATATTTATCCAAAACATTACCAAATTGTGTAACGTAAACTGATACTTTATGCCAAATTAAACTTGAATAAGAAAAACTAATCAATGATCACGAAAAACATAACGCAATTTCAAAATGACAATTAAGAAATACGTCAACTCAGATATAAAGGACTTCCATGTCATCAAATTTTAATCTTTATCAAAAAAGAAAAAGCAACAAGTGTACATTGAAGTTGTACATTCACGATCAACAGGTGTAGAATTATGTACACGCTAAGAATCAACTTGTGTACAACTATGTACACATGTGACAATTTTCCTTCTGATTGAAGTTAGACATTCAAAAGAGCAGTAGGATTGGCAACTTCAATTGCTAGAGCACCTGTTCTATGTCAGTAAATGTAGTCATTCATTAGTGACCAAAAGCAAGGGAAGTTGATGTTACGATACCTAATGCCAACCCAAACTAGTTCCATACTGAAACACACAACTTTTTGGTAGTAATAAAATGACAAACCCATTTTTATTACTCATTAGTGGTGCCTACCGCCAAGCCGAACTAGCCCCGAATTGCAGAGATATGCCCAGCCTTAAAATAAAATAAAGTGCACAACAATGTACCCTTGAATTACAGGTGCACTAATATGTACACATGTAATTTTTGTCACATGTGCACAAAAATGTACACTTATATTATAGGTGTACTAATATGTACACATGTAATTTTTGTCATATGTTACTATGTAAAATGTCATATATCTGCACGTAAATGAAAAACTATTTAATAAGGATGTTTTTACTTGATTTCCCTAGAAGTCACAACCCCATGCATCTTCACTAGATTTTATTGTACTCTGCCTTGATGTCTGCATTCCGATCAATATAACAACGCACATAAGAAACTGAATGATTCACATGCCTATGTTGTACAATTGCATACTCAGGAATGTAATGGCAGCCAACTTCCGTATTACATTCTTTGGTTATATAACTAACAAATGACGCTTCAAAAGAATGCATTATGAGATGTACAACTATGTGCGCACTGAAAATTAACATGTGTACAATTATGTACACATTAAGAAAATAGGTGTACAACTGTGTACAAACGAAAAATCAACATGTGTACAATTATGCACAAATTAAAAATCAAATCAAAAATTCAGGAGTTTCTTCATGAAAATCCATTTAAATAGGCTTTGGAAGCCGGTGAAATTCTCCCACGTGCACGAATCGGCTTCATGACTCTATCATGTCAAATACAAAATTGACTTACTTTTAGAATCATTCTTTAGGACTATATAGGGGCTCATTATGTCCAGATGCAACTGTAAGAAGAGTGTAGTACAAAATGAATGAAATTGCAATGTCATAATGTGTATTGTTGATAGGTGTAGAATACACCGTATTTTCTATGAAGAGTTTATGCTTTCTTTGCTATTTTTCATGTGAATTATGTATCTTATGTGTGAATTTGAGTTATTAGGTGTTTTGGAGTCATTGGAGCAAAAAGAAGTGGAACTAGCTCAAATTCAGGATTTCTTCTCATCATTCTGGAGACAACGAAAAGACGAAACCAGTGGCGAAAGAATGAGATCATTCCGACATCGTATGAAGAAGCTGCGAGTATTTGAAGCGTATCAAAGTTGTTGAATTTGTTAACTCATCTGAGCTGTCGGTTTTGCAGAATCGATAAAGGGGAAATATTTCATGGTAGCCTTTATCCAATTTCTGGGCGCCTTCAGTGACCCCGTTCATTACAACCCACAAATATTTCTTATCCTCATTATTTACAAATCGTGAAAGAAAGAGAACTGAGAGAGGCGGCCATGGAGATTGATTAGGAGGAGATCGATGGGGGTTTTCTGAGCTTCCATTGATGCTGTTGGTCCGAGTGATTGAGAGAAGTTTCTGTCGAGAAATGCCAGAAAGAAGGATGAGCTTGCCGCAAAGATGATTAATGAGTATTCTCTGAATTCAGGGAAGAATACGAGTGGCTGTCATTGACATTTGATGATGAACGAAGAGGATACAAGGCTGTTTTCTATCTGTGAATGATGATTAAGAATGTTGTGTGATTGATTCGTGATCTGTGCAGGAAGGAGTTGTGAAATCCCCAATATACAGCACAACATTCACTAAATGGGATACACACAAGACGTGTTTGAAAAATAGCCCGAACCGGCCGATGCAAATATTTGTCACCGGGTTCCTATGCCTAGTTTTGCCGTGGGTTTACAAAGAGTCGTGGAAGAGTTTAAGCGAGAAAATTACCGTAAAATTGATATCTCCGCCATCGAATGTGCATCAATGGAGCAGCTTGGAGTTGGTTTGTCGTGAGCCTATGGGCTGTGAAGAATACGCAGAACGGAAGCCGCTGCAGCTGAGCCAAAGATGGTGGTGCGTTGTTGAAGTTCGGTGGATTCTGCCGGTGGTCCATGTGGGTGTTGAACAATGACAGAGTGTTGATTGTCAAGGGACTCGAATGTCTTTGGATGGATGTCGCAGAGTCAGAAGCTGCTCTCGGGCTGTTTGCCCCGGCTGTAGCCGCAGTTGTTATGGAGCTGCAACTGATACAGCAGGTGGCGATTAAGTTGGAGCCGCAAGTTGTAAGGTAGTGAATTGCAGGGATTTGAGTTATTGGGCTGGTGAAGCTGGCAATAGATCGTGGGTGTCAAAGGTAGGCGCAGCTGTCTTTGAAGTTGGAAGAAGTGGCCTCTGAGAATTCGAGTCCGAGGTACAGCGAGAAGGAAGTCGGTAGCAGGATGTCCGGGATTGAGAAGGAAAAAGTCAATATGAAGCAGCAGAGAATGGATGAATGCTCAAGGAATGAATGAATATATGGCTGGAAGATGGAAGGAAATGAAAGATGTTGGTAGAAGCTACAGGTTGTTGTGACTTGAACTGAGTGGGTGCAGGCAGCTGTGGTGAAGGTTGCGTAGGCAAGAATGGAGTTACAGCCAGAATGGTTAGGCAGTAACGGCTCGGGTAGTGAAAGAAGTGAAATGAGTTGAGATGGCAGTGCAGGTCAGTAAGCAGGTGTTAGCTTCAGCTGGTGATTGAGAATGTGAATGATGCACAAGGATTGCAATGATGGCGAGAATGAAGAGAAGTCGTGTGACAAAGGTGTCATGGCGAGTCTTTGTAAGTGCGAGGCGGAGCGGTGTAATGAGATGGCGCTGTTGGTTTATACCACGCAAGTTTGAGGCATGCTTTGTAGTTGGCAAAGTGAGGAGGTGGTAGCGACATCCGAAATTGCGCTTGGATGAATGCTAGGAACCGAAACGTGCGGAAGTGACAAATGCTAGAACAAAGCCGCGTGAAGTTGTGCGAAAATGGACCGAGAAATGGCGAGGCGGTAAGCATACTTCCTATTGTCGGATTTCGGAGCTTAGAGTGTCGATCGCAATATTTCGGTGAATCGCGAGGGGGTATGAGTCGGATGCAAGAATTAATGGCCGGACATATGAGCTACGGACCACGCTTTTTGGCGCGTTTCGCAAGAACAAGGAATTGGTTTAGATGGTATTTTGTGATTGTTTGAATTGCAGAGATATGGAGATGAGCTGCGGGAGTGTGCACTCGCTGGTGACAGCTTTCCGATGACAAAGCGGCGAGATGATTTTCCGACGACGGGATTCCTAAGACGGTGACCGGATTCCGGCGATGACGCCGCAATTCCGGCGACGCTTTTGGACCCAAAATTCCAGAGACATATTTTTCACTCCCCGGGCTTGGTGGACCAACTTGGAGACGGGTTTTGAGAAGAATTAACCTAATTTTGGGAAAGTATCCTTATGGGGAGAAAAGCATATAAATAGAAAAGTCTTTCTCAAACCTAGAGATATCTCCATTAGGGAGAACTCATACTTTTGGTTCTAGGGTTTAGAAACATGATAGGTTTTCTTTCTTTCTTCTTGCTATGAACTCCTATGCCATGAGTAACTAAGTTTTTATTATTGGTTGAAGATGTAGTTGGATTTTGCAACCAAGTTATGATTTTTATGAATTAGTTTTCTCTCAATATTATCGTTTGATTTCTACGGGTTATAATAATTGCATGATTGATGGATTGCAATATGATTGAATGTTTGTTTAGTCGAGTCTAGAATTGATTGAACTCACATCCATATCTATAGCTATTTTAGGGTTTTCATCGAGCGATAACCTTGAATACGAGTAGCATGATATGATTCTAGGTTGTAGTGATACATCCTTGTAATCATATGTAGAAATTGACCTTTGTTCGAATTGTTTGCGCAATGTATTACAATTGCATTGATTAGCCTATTTCTGAAACTTAATGCTCCTAGGAATTGAACTTGATTAGCGCAAGGCGTTAGGTTATTCTTTAGGTAGATTTCACATACGCAGCCCTAATGTGTGTGTTGATAACTTTGGAAATTACTGGAGTATTCTTGCAATAAGGTATTCTATGGCTTTTGATGATAGAGAGATTAAATACGAATTCTATTCATATATTCATAAACTTGTTTACAATTGAAGATGAAACCTTTATCCAATATTTTACATCCTTGATTTGCGTACTTTGTTTGCTTTTTGTTTATTTTTATTTACACAATCAGAAATTCTTCCGGGTGTTTTATATAGGAAACCATAACAATTTGACAACCTAGACCTCTCTCTGGATCGATCCTTTCTTGCCCTTGCTATATTTATATTTTGAGTAGTAAGAAAGTGTAATTATATTTGTGTCGCTTACGACAGCGATCAAATTTTGGCGCCGTTGCCGGGGAGGCAGCGGTTGTTAATTGTTTTTGGTTTCTTATTTTTGTATTTAGTTTTTGTTTTATTTTATTTTATTTTTATTCTTATTTTCTGGGTTTTAACCTTGGTTTGAGAATCTTATTTCAGGTGCTTATTTCTATGGAAGGAGCATATTGGAGCAATGGATACGGTTTTCAACAACCTCAACAATATGATAACTACCAATTCCATGGGTATAATCAAAACCAATTCATTGGTTATGACCAATATTCCATGGAACCTTGTGGTTTTCCTCAACAACCTTATGGTGAGTATGTGTGTGAACAACAACAAGGATGGGAGGATTCTTATGCTCTTGATAAAAAAGTCTCTAATTTTATAGATAAAGTTTCCACCTTTTTACAAGAGGAATTTCAAAAAGCTAAAGAGACTACAAACGAGCAACTCCAAGAACTTCGTGAAAGTATGACTATCTTGCGAAGAGACATTGATCAATACAAGGAAGATATGGATAATTCTTATGTGCATATGGTTTGTGATGAATATTTGATTGATGCTAATGTTGAAAAAGGCGAATCCTTGGGCACTTTCGTTGATAATTGTGTAGTTAACTCAACTCTTGATCTTAATAATGATCATTCACCTATTCAAAAGGATGAGTTAGAGATTAACAACACTAAATTCAGCGAGGAACAATCTTATGTTGACTATGATAGTGACGGTGATTATGATACATTGCTTGAAACAACTCATGGTGACATCTCCGAGGAGTCTTTTTGGGATCAAGATGAAGAGGAAGAGGAATATGTTGACACTTGTGTAGATTACTCAAGCATTGATCTTAATAATGATCAAGAGCCTATTCAAAGGGTGGAGCTTGAGGATGATGCATTTTTGAGTGTTCTAAAAAAGTTTCTTATAATAAAATTTGGATCCGCAAAAGAGTATGTGCCTTACAACAAAAAAGAGGAGTGTGTTGAGAATGAGACCGTTATGACCAATATTGTGGAAGACCCAATTGAACTTGTGCATGATTGTAATGATGATGTTTATGTCGACACTTTGGTTAAGGCAGAAACGGATGAAGAATGGTTGCAAGGTTTGATAGAGGACCATGATATAAAAGAGGTGAATAATTCACTTGAGTTTTTTAAGGATGAAGAGGATTCCGTGATACAAGAGATTGTGAAAGGTTTATCTAACCCTTTGCCTATTGTTTCTTCTCCTTTACCTCTTATTGGTTTGAATGTATGTGCTTCGAGAATATTGTTGAATGACTTTGTTTCTCGTTTTCCGCCATTAGAGAAACTTGATTCTCATACTATGCAGGTTATGGAACCAGAAACCGTGGAGGTACCCGACTTCTATATTCTTTATACACTTCCAAGTGTGGACAAGAATAAGTGTGGGGGAAGCTTTTATCGGTTCATAGCTTCACTTTTGCTTTATATTACTAATATTTGTGTGAAGCTAGTGTTTGCAAAACAGGTTCTATGGAAGGATCCTCAACTTTTCAGATTATTGGTGTATGGGGAATGAATCTTACAAGAAGCTAAGTCGGGCCGTCGACTTTAAAACAAGCGCTTAGTGGGAGGCAACCCACCGGTTTTGTATCTCTTATCCTTTTGCTTTTTATTTTTGTTTCGTTTATTTATTTTTTACTGTTTTCATATCATATTTGCATCCCTATGTTTAATTTCATTGAGTCCGTAATCTATCTTAGAAGAGAATTATGACGAATACCTTTTCGTCAGAAAATTTCAGACTGCGCGTAGTTCAGTCCAGAGACCATAACTGTCAGACCGTTTATCAAAACACTGTGAAATTTTGACACTGTGTAGAAAACACGTAGATGAACAACTTTTGTGAAATGGAGTTTTTCCAAATTCCTTACCAATTTGCACAGTTTTTGCGTTTTATCTGCTGTTATGTCAGAATTCAGAACTTTCGGTTTTACACATTGAGGACAATGTGAAGTTTAAGTGTGGGGGAGCATTTATATGTTTGTGTAGTTTGTTTTTGACACCATTAGTGGATGGAACCATTTTGAATGCAGGAGTTGAGGAACTAATTAACTAAAAGGGACGAATATAGCTCAGAAATCACAATTAACATGATAGTTGTTACCATATCTCGGAATATCACCATATCGCATTCTATTTTTATTTTTCCATATTTATCTATTGTTCTCTAAGTGCTTTGGTGGGTCACTAAACATCGACGTGTTATTACTGCTAGGATGAAATAGAGTGGTTGAGTTACTAAAAAAAAAAAAAAATGAAAAAAATATATGAAAAAAAAAGAAAAAAAAAGGACCGATCAATTAGACCAAAACGGAATAAAAAGACACTTGGGAATAGCAGTATGTGTGAAACGTAGTCCCTGTCTCCGTCGCCTAAACAAGCGTGGAATGCAGGATCCAAGTCAACTATCATGTACTTGCTGACAAGAAGCATGCGCTTGGATCCAAAAGATCTAATCATGCCGTCTAAAAAAAAGAGAAATTGGATCCAGTTTGATCCAATCCTATAAAAAAAAAGAAAAAAAAATTATTATTGTGTTGAATAAAGTCACTCTTGGTTCCCTTGTATATGCCAATTGATTTGATGTAGCATTCAGCACCAGTAGCTCAATCTAATAGGATTAGGTTCATCTTAGCAGAGTGACCTTCGATGATATGGGAAACATCGAACACTTGAGAATATTCGCCAACATCTACATCTTTATCCATCTTCTTTATCTTTTCATTGTGATTGTGGTTTGTTAGTTTCCGAGTATTGTGGCTTGTTCGACTATCTAATTAGAGTTTATTTACTAATATATGAATTGAATTTGCAAGGTACCTCCTCCTGTAGTCATTTTGGATTCGTTCATTGATTTGTCACAAATAGACGGAGTTTGAAATATAGGTTTTGTAGGTATATCTCTTGTAAACCTTCACGAGACTATAACTCGTCCACTAGGGACGCCTAGGGGTTTAAAGGCTTGTTATTTATGCTAAAATTAACCGTAGCCTCGACGTCACGGAGTTGTTGTATTTTAATTTTGTTTGATTTGCTCGAGGACTAGCAAAGTCTAAGTGTGGGGGAATTTGATAGGTGTAGAATACACCGTATTTTCTATGAAGAGTTTATGCTTTCTTTGCTATTTTTCATGTGAATTATGTATCTTATGTGTGAATTTGAGTTATTAGGTGTTTTGGAGTCATTGGAGCAAAAAGAAGTGGAACTAGCTCAAATTCAGATTTCTTCTCATCATTCGGAGACAACGAAAAGACGAAACCAAGTGGCGAAAGAATGAGATCATTCCGACATCGTATGAAGAAGTCTGCGAGTATTTGAAGCGTATCAAAGTTGTTGAATTTGTTAACTCATCCGAGCTGTCGGTTTTGCGTAACCGACAAAGGGGAAATATTTCATGGTAGCCTTTATCCAATTTCTGGGCGCCTTCAGTGACCCCGTTCATTACAACCCACAAATATTTCTTATCCTCATTATTTACAAATCGTGAAAGAAAGAGAACTGAGAGAGGCGGCCATGGAGATTGATTAGGAGGAGATCGATGGGGGTTTTCTGAGCTGCCATTGATGTTGTTGGTCCGAGTGATTGAGAGAAGTTTCTGTCGAGAAATGCCAGAAAGAAGGATGAGCTTGCCGCAAAGATGATTAATGAGTATTCTCTGAATTCAGGGAAGAATACGAGTGGCTGTCATTGACATTTGATGATGAACGAAGAGGATACAAGGCTGTTTTCTATCTGTGAATGATGATTAAGAATGTTGTGTGATTGATTCGTACTGTGCAGGGAAGGAGTTGTGAAATCCCCAATATACAGCCAGTACACACAAGACGTGTTTGAAAAATAGCCTGAACCAGTTCTGATGCAAATATTTGTCACTGGTTCCTATGCCTAGTTTTGCCGTGGGTTTACAAAGAGTCAGGGAAGAGTTTAAGCCGAGAAAATTACCAGAAAATTGATATCTCTGCCATCGAATGTGCATCAATGGAGCAGCTTGGAGTTGGTTTGCTGTGAGCCTATGGGCTGTGAAGAATACGCAGGAACGGAAGCTGTTGCAGCTGAGCTGCAGTATGGTGGTGCGTTGTTGAAGCTGGTGGATTCTGCTGGTGGTCTGTGTGGGTGTTGAACAATGACAGAGTGTTGATTGTCAAGGGACTCGAATGTGCTGGGATGGATGTCGCAGGAGCTGTAGCTGCTCTGGGCTGTTTGCCCTGGGCTGTAGCTGCAGGTTATGGAGCTGCAACTGATACAGCAGGTGGCGATTAAGTTGGAGCCGCAAGTTGTAAGGTAGTGAATTGCAGGGATTTGAGTTATTGGGCTGGTGAAGCTGGCAATAGATCAGGTGGTGATGTAAAGGTAGGCGCAGCTGTGCTGTTGAAGTTGGAAGAAGTGGCCTGGAGAATTCGAGTCCGAGGTACAGGCAGTAAGGAAGCTGGTAGCAGGATGTCTGGGATTGAGAAGGAAAAAGCTGAATATGAAGCAGCAGAGAATGGATGAATGCTCAAGGAATGAATGAATATATGGCTGGAAGATGGAAGGAAATGAAAGATGTTGGTAGAAGCTACAGGTTGTTGTGACTTGAACTGAGTGGGTGCAGGCAGCTGTGGTGAAGGTTGCGTAGGCAAGAATGGAGTTACAGCCAGAATGGTTAGGCAGTAACGGCTCGGGTAGTGAAAGAAGTGAAATGAGTTGAGATGGCAGTGCAGGTCAGTAAGCAGGTTAGCTTCAGCTGGTGATTGAGAATGTGAATGATGCACAAGGATTGCAGCGATGGCAGAATGAAGAGAAGTCGTGTGACAGTGTCATGGCAGGTGCTGTAAGTGCAGGCCAGAGCAGGTAATGAGATGGCGCTGTTGGTTTATACCACAGTAAGTTTGAGGCATGATGTAGTTGGCAAAGTGAGGAGGTGGTAGCGACATCTGAAATTGCGCTGGATGAATGCTAGGAACCGAAACTGTGCAGGGAAGTGACAGTGCTAGAACAAAGCTGCAGAAGTTGTGCGGAAATGGACCAGAAATGGCGAGGCGGTAAGCATACTTCCGGTTGTCGGATTTGGAGCTTAGAGTGTCGATCGCAATATTTCAAAGTGAATCGCGAGGGGGTATGAGTCGGATGCAAGAATTAATGGCCGGACATATGAGCTACGGACCACGCTTTTGGGCGCGTTTCGCAAGAACAAGGAATTGGTTTAGATGGTATTTTGTGATTGTTTGAATTGCGAGATATGGAGATGAGCTGCTGGGAGTGTGCACTCGGCCGGTGACAGCTTTCCGATGACAAAAGCGGCCAGAGATGATTTTCCACGACCGGATTCCTGACGTGACCGGATTCCGGCGATGATGTCAAGAATTCCGGCGACGCTTTTGGACCCAAAATTCCAGAGACATATTTTTCACTCCTCGGGCTTGGTGGACCAACTTGGAGACGGGTTTTGAGAAGAATTAACCTAATTTTGGGAAAGTATCCTTATGGGGAGAAAAGCATATAAATAGAAAAGTCTTTCTCAAACCTAGAGATATCTCCATTAGGGAGAACTCATACTTTTGGTTCTAGGGTTTAGAAACATGATAGGTTTTCTCTTTCTTCTTGCTATGAACTCCTATGCCATGAGTAACTAAGTTTTTATTATTGGTTGAAGATGTAGTTGGATTTTGCAACCAAGTTATGATTTTTATGAATTAGTTTTCTCTCAATATTATCGTTTGATTTCTACTGGTTATAATAATTGCATGATTGATGGATTGCAATATGATTGAATGTTTGTTTAGTCGAGTCTAGAATTGATTAAACTCACATCCATATCTATAGCTATTTTAGGGTTTTCATCGAGTGATAACCTTGAATACGAGTAGCATGATATGATTCTAGGTTGTAGTGATACATCCTTGTAATCATATGTAGAAATTGACCTTTGTTCGAATTGTTTGCGCAATATATTACAATTGCATTGATTAGCCTATTTCTGAAACTTAATGCTCCTAGGAATTGAACTTGATTAGCGCAAGGCGTTAGGTTATTCTTTAGGTAGATTTCACATACGCAGCCCTAATGTGTGTGTTGATAACTTTGGAAATTCCGGAGTATTCTTGCAATAAGGTATTCTATGGCTTTTGATGATAGAGAGATTAAATACGAATTCTATTCATATATTCATAAACTTGTTTACAATTGAAGATGAAACCTTTATCCAATATTTTACATCCTTGATTTGCGTACTTTGTTTGCTTTTTGTTTATTTTTATTTACACAATCAGAAATTCTTCCGGGTGTTTTATATAGGAAACCATAACAATTCGACAACCTAGACCTCTCTGTGGGATCGATCCTTTCTTGCCCTTGCTATATTTATATTTTGAGTAGTAAGAAAGTGTAATTATATTTGTGTCGCTTACGACAGCGATCAATTGTTCCCTGCAGTATACGTAATGTTGCAATTTAAATAGGAATGAAACTCTCCAATGAACATTAACGCTGAGAATCAGACATATTGTTGACTTCCTCCAACGAAAACATGTTAAAATTTTAACCTGCATCGAGTTTGAACTCCTCATCCGAATAATAAAACACAAAGAAGTTGACCATAATGATAGACATGGGCATGAGCCTAAACAAACTTGTTTCAAAGTATTTAGGTGGCAAACTTACGTATGTAGCCATAGTTACGAGAATCGGGCAAGCCCAACATAGCTCTATCGAACTTGTCTGTGGCAACGAATTCTTCCAAGGAATGAGCCGGCTTATTATAAAGTACCACGCGCTCATTCAATGTATATAAGTCCTCGTACTCTTCCTAATTAACATCACAAACCTCTTAAATCCAATAAATAAATAAAAAAGAAACATAAATTCTAAGTACAAAAGAGGATTACTATTAATATCACAAGACAGTTGTATGTATACCATGGAACTAGCATTTGTTAGTGGTGAAGTGTTCAATTTCTCAATTTTAGAAACAGCCATTCAGAGCCGGCTTGTTAAATTTTCTTTCCCGAACGAAAAACAGAACTAAAAACAAATATCATTAAAAAAAAAAAAAAGACTCGATGATGAAAGCAAACTACGAACAATGTTGCTTGACTAAAGAAAGACTTACATATCTTGAATAGCCCTAGGCATTCCTGGATGTCATTGGGTTTCTTTTAATTAATCTAAACCATAATTAGCCGGATCTCACGACCTTTGACAAGATAATAAAATTTTGTTACAAAGAGGATCTTATTACTAGAACTAACAAATTTCATTCATATAGTGTATTAGTGTATCATGATCAAAAGGTGTACAATTATGTGCACATTAAATATAAACATGTGTACATTTATGTACACATTGAAAATCAAAGATGTGTACAATTACGTACACGGTAAGAATCACATTCTAAGAAAAAGATAGCGGAAAAAAGGGAACATAAGGCGTACCATTTTTGGTAATGTTCTCAAAGCTGAGTCTACTGATCAGTGAGAAAGTAAGCAAGAAAACATCAGCTCCTCTGTAACTTGTAGGTCTAATATTGTTGTAATCTTCTTGGCCTGCAAGAAGTTTTTGAGAATTCAAAACTCCAACCACAAAGTCTCATACTTTCTAGTCTCATCTCCTTTTCAATTTAGATACAGAGTTCACATTGGCATAAACACATGCGAGATTCTGTACGACAAAGAAATAGGATCAAAATAATTTTAAGAGTTTAGAATTTTGGGGATTGTTATTCCCAAAATCTGGGATACATATGTTGGGCTAATGCTACTTTTTCAACATGATTCTGCAAACCACTGTAAAAACATTGCAGTAAGTCGTTCAGAAATACGTACGTGTGCTTAAAATATGAAAATGAAAACAATAAGAGCACGTGCAAATGCTAGAAGACTAGAGCCTAGAAAGATACATAATGTAATGGATCTTTCAAATATATATGCTCAGTTTAAGCATTACGTTTCAAACTTTCAACCACACATCAGAGCATGGAGAGAACTTTGATCCACCTATGACTTTCAACAAAAATAAAACTTTCACAATACCCTAGTCTAGATCTAACTAATCCATCGGCTTGGACAGATTGGCCAAAAAAATGGAACGCAAATCAAATTGCTTGTAAAGTAGCAATTACGAAGATTCTCAGACAATTTCCAAAATTATAATAATGAAGCCTTGCTTTGTGTCAATAAATAAAACTTATTAGTCAGAAGACTAGCTAAACTCATACAGCCATAAACTAGACGCACTTCATGTGAACTGGTGGAATAGTTTGTCTTAACTTGGATTAAAGACTACAGATCAAACGAGATTCAACTTTCAAGCCAGTTACAACGTGGATCAGTTGGCAGTCTACCCCCTGCAAAAAAGTACAAAACAGAAATCCTCAAAACTACTGTTTCATATAGTTTACAATTTTGGTATCTCTGACTTCGGTTCTTCTTCACTTTTCACATTTGCAAACCGTAAGTAACAAACACAATAACAAGTGGTCATCATTTGCAAAGCTTTGTTTTTGTTACAGAACAAAAATAATTTGAAGAGCTATTGCATTTCGGTATCTGTACTGGATATATACTAGCTCGAAATTAGTCGGTATGACTATACGAAACCAAGAATTATTCCAAGTGGTATAGTAAATTCTAAATTGAATTGAATTTTCCAACTGTAAGATCTTTTTGAAGATTAAAAATAATTCCAATAGAAAGTCATTAATCAAATTCACATGTCTTACTCCCAACCTTTGGGGATTTTCCATCATCGACATTTACATAATAAATGAAATTTATATAAGTTCTGAGTATGCTGTCAAGATATAAATAATTTTTCAAATCATTTTTATTTGATTGTATTTGATTTACTAAACATTTGGTATCATAAAATCGTAATTTGTATTTAATAGTTCAGAAATGGTAGTGAGCAATAACAAGACTAGCATGCTTCAAATCAGTAGAGAGCAGTAGATGTAAGTATAATCAGACAGGATTAGAAAACTACTACTCCCTCCGTTACTTTTTAATAATCATTGAAAGTGGTCCTCATGACACTTGTCAATAAAAGAAGTGAATTGAAATGGTCCCATGACACTTGTCACCAAAAGAAGTAAAGTGAAATGGTCCACATGACACTTGTCATCAAAAGAAGTTAAGAGAAAAGTGGTCCTAAAACCTAAAGTAACATTTGACTTTCCCAATTAGGAAACCAGCCTATTTTTTTGAAATCTTTATTTATAGAAACCAGCCTATTAAAAAGTAACGGAGGGAGTATGTTCTTCCATCATGTACTTTCTAAGAAATACCCATTGATATACCATCTGAAGAGGACGCTCACATCCCTTCAATAATATAACAACACAAAAAATTATTGATTGCTTAAATAAAATTTTCAATCACATTCTCGCCCAATGCCTAGGTTGGCAAACGTGACTTTAAAATAACTAGGATGTATAAATTGGTGCACATGCAATTTCATAATATAGTCTTCTTATTACAGCTAATTACTTGTAGGATATTATGCTTGAATTTCTTGCCGGCAAGATGACCGTGCGGCTGTTGATTACCTCTTCTCGGTGTACTACTTAAAAAAGATGAACTCTAGAAAAATAGGCTTGATAGAACTTGCATGTGGCTATGCAATGCTTATTTCTGTACTGATCAATAATGATGCGGTTAGCGTAAACGTTATACGCGAAAACTTTGTGTAGTTATAATAAGCATAGATGTCAAATGCAACAAGTCATTTTTAGGTGCAAAACCTTTTTATGTACCTGCCATTTTGAGGACAAATTGTTACAATAAGCTCATATTGAGATACTAATTTCTTGTTTTACAATGCCAGGGTGAGACAAAGTATTCGTATTATATGAAGACGAAACTATGCAAGTTTGGTTTAGCATGTAAATTCTGTCGTGCAAATCCATCTGGTGCATCTATGCCTGCACCAAAAGTTGTACCCGGTTTAACATGTAAATTATATCGTGCAAATCCATTTGGTGCATCTATGCTTGCACCAGCAGTTGTACCTGCACCTACATTTTATCACGTTGTCTTGTCTTTGGATTTTCTGGATTTTTGTAAATGTGTACATGTTTGTACACCAATGTAAACTAAGATTTTAAAAAAATGAGAATTACATAGTCATATGGGTACTCTTTTTTGTAGCTTTCGGAAAGAGATTTCCGAATATATAAGCTTCACGCATTTTGGACAAACGGTTTGAAAGATAAATCGTTTTCAATTTCTTTTTATATTATTTAAAATTGCTGACATCATCAATGTTGGACTAAACTGCAAATATTTTGACTAAACTGTAAATAAGGAAGGTTATATGTGTATTTTCCATATTTTAAAGAACTTTTGGACTAAACTGTACCTAATTAACTCGAGAAACTAGTCTGTACTTTTTAATGCGTTTTTGGACTAAACCGTATTTTTCCCATTAACTATACTTGATTAATGATTTTCTCGCATAAAGTTATCGGTTTATGTTGTAATAGATTTCAAAGTACCATCTATTTTTACTTGGCTGGGCTGGAAACGATTCCTTCTCTCCTCTATGTGACCATTGAGCTGATAGGGCATTAGATGATGTGATATGAATTTACTAATCGTTCCGGAGAAACAATGAAGATCCTACCAACTAATTAAAAAGTTGGATTTGCCATGGGATATCAGTTTGCAACATTTGCGTTATGTTAATTATGTTTTTCTAATTTATTGTGAAGAAAAAATATGCGAGATCGGTATGCCTACTTGCTTTGTCTGTAGATAACCAAATCGTTGCTTAGGCTAAGTCTTATGGGCTAGATATCTAGCTGCTAGATTGGCCATCCACGTCAGCCTGGGCAACCTCCTAAGTCCTATGGGATGGCCAATCTAGCAGCGAAACGCTGAATAGAACAACGCTGGGCGATGAACAAAACAACGCTAAAACAGTCCCTCTCTGTTCCAATTGGTCCCACCACACCATCACCCTACTCTCTCTGTCTCTACAAGAACCTAGTAGTCTCTCCATTCCCAAATAATAATAATTTTGTTGTTGTTTTTCTCTTGTCTTGTGCTTTTCACTGTCCTCTTCTTCTCTGTTCAGCAATTTTGAGGTGAGCCCACACCAATTTATGTCATTTCAAAGAATCCCCAACAATATTCGTACTCACTGTCCTTTTCACTGTCCTCTTCTTCTCTTGTCTTGTCTTGTGCTTTACCTGTTTCTTTGAAATTCATAGCACTCAACGCCGCTCCATTCGGCGTTGATGCGCAAAAATATTCGTACAACGCCGAACCATCCCGCGTTTGCATCACTTTTTGAGCGCCGCACCATTCAACGTTTCAATCTCGCCGATAGTGCGACTGCGAGCAACTGCTAGGAGAGAGAAGTAGCCAGATTGAGTGTTAACTTTTTTCCCACACTTTTTTCATGATTTGCAACACTTTTTGGCCAATCTAGCACTCCAATCTAGCCCATAGGACTTAGCCTTACATTATAATGGTAAGATCCACACATTCCAACTACCCGACGCCTTACTAGGAACGAATGATTATATATTCAGTTAGTAGTTTGCAAAATAAATAATTAAACTGGATGCCTTAATTGATTATCTGATTTTACAGAGAATTTAGGTACCGAGAGACAAAGAGAGCTTTAGCCAATGCACCTAGGCATATAGAAGGAGGTTATAGAAACCGAGTTGGTTCGTAATGCTGAAAAGTTACCTCTGATGAGGCGAAGGCCAGATGCAAATGAATTAATTAATTTAAATATTTTTCCTCTACAAACTGCTAGAACAACCGCTTTGTCCCACTGTTTAACGAAGCAATGAAACGACATCAGCAGCTATGATATACACACTTTATTCCACAACTTTGCTTCACAAGAGTGTTGATAAAACTGTTGCAAAATATAGGATATATCAAAATGTTTACAAAGCGCCTCGCAAATGAAATTGTGCATTCTCTAGCAAGACAATTTGAAGGTTCTCATGAAAAGAGTAAGTAATTCATCCTTAATAATTTTAGCTCCTTTTGGCATGGAGTCTGTTAACAATGGATTATCACAAGATTGTCTTTAGAACTAACAACAGTCTAAAGATCCCTGTCGAAACTCTGAACTAGTTTGAGTGAATCTTATATCAGAAGAGAAGATTCTCGAGCATAAACAAACTAGGTGAAATCAGATTTCAACCACCGTTAGTCAATCAAATCAATCGAAAACAAAAGATAAACCGCAATTATCTAGTTTCCCACCAACGGTACACGCTAGAGCTTCTCAATCCCAGAGAAGACTTTAAACTGAGCGGCCGTAAGAGATTTCGCCTAATTAGGTTACTCTCCTCTCCGAATAGGCGGCTACACCAGTAGCAACAACTAAAGAGGAAGTCTGTTGTTACGAAGGATTAGTTTGCTAGATAGGCAAACTTCAAGTATTTATAGACAAGGAAGTTTGGACACCAAGGAATTTCCAAAACCGAAAATATTCTCAAGATAATCATTAAAGCAAAAATTCGGTTTCCATAATTCTTGGAAATGCTCTGTCCAAAAAAAATGATCGAAATCTCTTGGAAAATCTAATTAGTAAATGCATATTACTAATTCTTATATTTCCCTATAAAATGAAATTAATAACCTTAATTAAAAGATTCTTAACTTACTTATGTTTCGATCCTGGGATTCTATTCCCTTAGTTATTAAGGAATATCTTTGAACAATTAAACATTCACAACACGTGTTCAAAGAATGTCGACATCCTTACTTTGTAAGTTCTCTTTCACATTTACAACCTTGAAACCGATACTTCCAAACAAGTTTAGAATTGGTTCATCTGACTTTCAAGAACTATGTGATTGATCAAACAAACATTCAATCACAATCATGGGTTTAATCGGTTCTACCAAAATAAGTTTTGGTTCTACCTTCCATGTGAGTACTGTGCATAGTCACACTAGCTTTCCGAAATTCGGTTGACTAGGTACTAGGATCAGTTCCCCACATATATATGGTATCTAACTTATATGTGTTGCACATGTCCAAAGGATCGGTTCCCCTTTGCCTAAAAACGTGTTGCACATGTCCATATGATCGGTTCCCCTTTCTGCTATAAACCTTATTGCACCCCATACAAGGATCGGTTCCCCTTTGTGATGTACTGCACTTCTTACTAGGATCGGTTCCCCTTTCCCATATTTGGTCAGACAGAAAATCACAAACCCGATCATACCATCTCAGGTGATTACTTAAGATCGGTTTCACTAATAAAAGTCATACCAATACATAAGTCATGCCTTTGTGAATAGTTCTACCAAGAACACAAACAAGTTGTGAGCGGTTATACTCAATCACACATATTGGTTGTTCATAATATATGTAATGAATAACAAAACCAATAACACCTGGCAATTTTCTTTTCGGTTCACAAACAAGTTTATGAACTTACTTCCTTAGAACACATGTTCCCTAGGATGAAATCCTCACCTCATACCCATACATAATCACAATAGCATTCAAATGATTATGGCGATGTCTTATCTACAAAGTTTAATGGTTAAGCAATAAACCTCGTATTGTATTCCTTAATACTATGTCTATCTAGAGTTCAAATTTGTTTTCAATGTGCACGACTTGAAAGATACGTTAGGGAATGAAACAGTTCAAGTCAAATATCACTAACCTCACGTGGAAGGATGATTGTTGTCGTTGTAGCTCATTGCTTCTTCACATCTTCAAGACTTCGCAATACTTGTAATGTCTCATATCCTAATACTTTCAAGCTAACCTATACGAAGTTGACTCTAGTACATAATCAAGCGACTCTTAACATGAGTTTTGATTCACTAAAATATGACAACCAAACTTGACATACCAACGCTTGGTGGGTTCAACCGAGCCATGCTCTAACAATCTCCCCCTTTGTCAATTTTAGTGACAACCAAACTTTACAAGAATTCATTACACATACGCTTGATTCCCGAATTCAACGACACAATAAACTGCTTACATTCAATCCTTGAAAATGCCGTTTTTGACATTATAATAACAAAGCTAATAGTCCCCCTAAGGAAGATAGGTAGATATTCAATCCGCACGTCTTTGTTATACCAATTCATATGACATGTTACTCCCCCTTAGTCTGTGCTTTCACTTTTTCGTTAGATAAACGTTCAAGCACCACTGTTCTTTTCCTTAGCGATACCAATCAATATAAAATCAATGCCAGTATCACTTGTTTACTCCATATATTTCTACCCTTTTTTGTCACAAAATGACAAAGAAACGAAAAAATAAAGGACAACACAAAAAGAATCTTACATATCTCAAAATAGACTTGCAACCTGTTGAGTTAGGCACGAGGGTTCCACACATCATGTTCTGATAACCAATATCAAAACCGAAACTACAAGTAGTTTTATTTTGATATGTTACCAAGGAAACAATTGTCCAAAACAATTTTTCCAATTTAGTTTAGCAAACCAAAAATTAACTAAGCACTTTAGTCTCTTTGCTAAACTGATTGTTCAAAAACAACCGCTTAATTCGATAAGACCAAAATAAAGATAACTCTATTTTTCTCATCAGGTTCTAATTATCCATAAACTTAGACCTTTAAATTTTAAACAAGACAAGTACTAGGTTAGTTAACTAGCATTTCTTGTTAAGGATTCGATTAGACTTGAATAACCGAAACCTCACTTCGTAAGTCTAACTAAGATCAGAATTAACTTAGTTTCTCTTATCCGGAATCGAATTGGACTAAACAACTCATCCCGTACACCTTTTATTTCGTTAAGCCATAAACAATTCATACAAACCAACATAAATCAACTTGCATAATTATCCACCTCAACCGGAAGCAATTGAAACAACATAGACAATAAAAGCACCGCAATTGAACCGAAATTTTGTAAGCCTAAACAATTGATACCACACAATAAAGCAAGATAACAATAGTTTTTCTTAACCGAACCAATTGAATCACACACATCCACACACACATCATGGAATAAACATCAATTGAACCGAAATTTTGTTAAGCAAAAGCAATAAATATATAATATAAACTCAGGCTTTTCTTTAACAGGAAAAAAATTAACTAACAAGATTGTTACCTCAAATTTCGCATCCACTTCTCCAATTATGATTGCATCTTCTTCCAGGGAGAATTGATATCGAAATATCATCATGTTGTCATCCTTATGCCAGAACAAAAGAATAACAACAACCCTCAACCTTTACTAGAGAAAGGTTGAAAACCGGTTTTAACAATTGCAAGCAAGAGTTGAAAACCGTCGAAACACATATGCTTTTATGCTAAACCAAAACCGATTCAACATATTGTGACTTTTTCACATATTGTTTCTACCAGAACCCCTCATGATCCTTTGATAAAGCCTACCAACTAGGGCTGGAACTTAATCCTGCTAAATCAAAAAGTCACCCAAACTACAAGGGTTCACAATATATGAGATCGAATATTAAGGTAGTGAAACGGAAATCAAACATCCCATAAACATACATAGCAATAAGATAAAAGCATTCAAGCACAGGCTATGTAAACCGAAAACTATCACAAGAAAAATTACCAATCAAATAATTTTATTCATAATAGAGATAGTTTTATTCATAATAGAGTTTATTGAAGTATATCAAAAATAACTGTCTATTTTTCTTTTCCTTTTCAAGATAGTCATTGGGAAGAACATTCCTTGGAACCAAGTGTTTTTTGTCGTTCTTCTTCAATCTTTGATTCTTGATCCCAAAACTCTGATTCAAATTCTTGAATACCTTTAAGAGTTTGTATATCTTTTCGAGCAGCAAATATCAGCTGTTTCTGAAAACAGTCAAGTTGTTTTCCTAGACTTTCAAGGTGAACAAGAAGAGACTTCTTGTAGGAATTTGGAGTAATTCTTTTAACAACTTCATATTGGGTTTGTACTCCAATCATTTGACTTATAGTCTTATTAGTCACATCATAAATGCTCATCATCTCGTCAAAATCTTCTCCTCCTACTAATTCATGATTTTGGTAATAATGCACTAAACCCGAGATATCTCTTGATACCGTAAGATGAGATAGAATCGATAGCTTGATCATTTGGCCGACAATGATACCGCAAAGATCTATTTGAGTATCCCTTTTAACAGAAAATAGACAAGTTCTGCGAAATTCTTATCCCAGACTGATTTATCTCTTGTGCTTGCAAAAATGGTTGTTAAAGCAAGTTTTCCGAAAACCCTAAGATGAAAGGGTATATTCGTTGTTGGTAATCTATCATTCTTCCATGTAGCCTTCTTTCCAATGAGACATGTTGAAATGGTATCGTGTTCAATTTCAACTCCGGTAATCAAGTGATTACATTCATCATTGTACTTAATAGCATTAGAAATTGTCTTTCGATCAATATAATAGATACATCGACCAAAAAACGTCACAAAACTAAGTTTTTTGTGATCAACATTATGTATATTGGCATAGAAAACTCTTACCAAGTCAGGTGAATATTTATCAAGATTAAAAAGATTTCCCCAATTTCGATCTTGAACAAAATTCACATAATCCTTATTTTGGACATCTGAATCAAACTTCTTTTCAGTGGTAAAATCCATTCCCCTAAGAGCTTCGTATTTCCTGAAACAATAGTTATCAATGAAACGTGCACATTCATGCTTGTTATCAATACTGTTAGGAAATCTGATTTCATCAATATTTTCAATTCTGATCCGATTATCATCGGATTTAGTTCTTGATTTCTTTTTTCTCATACTTGCGAAAATATTAAAAACCCTAGTTACGGTTTTGATTAGTCTTCAAATATGTTTGGACACATAGTAAGAGTTTATCTTTTATAGGAAGATTAGATATCAAAAACCGGAAATAACTAGTTTTAGGAAAAACACTCAAAATCGGAAACCGTGGCTTGTGGGGAAACAATTCCGATTTTATATCCAGGACTTTCTTTTGGAAAACCGGTTTTACATGGTCTGGATCTTTGTTTCGGATTGATTCCATGTTTTTGTCCAAAAACCTGTTTACTCTTTTATTACCAGAAAGTGGCAATATCACTTGAATCTCATTCAAGAGTTTACTAGAGTATACAGAGATAAATTTGAACAAGATATGATATTTGTAAAAAATACCATCAGAATAATCCCAGTAATATTTCAAAAGATCACTTGCTTCATTAAAACAGTTGTGAGGTGTATGAAGCAAACCATTGTTAATAGAATTATTAACTGAAAACTCTGTACATGTATATACTTTGGTAGGTCATCCAAAATATATCTAAGGTTCCAGATTTATCAAGAACACAATAACCATGGTTCATACAAATCATAAGAGGAATCTTATGCATTTTCAAGATATAACCTGTCTTATAGGCCATTGTATCATTGTTAGTCACCATAATGGTATACAATCCTACGATAGCCAAAGGATTATGTAAGTCACTCAAGAATACATAAGCATAATTCCTAACATGTTTAGGAATATGAGTATTACATACTTCATACGTGATTTCCACCACGATCTTATAAAGTAATCAAATCCTGCAACTACGTTAACTGAATCAACCTTTGGATTTATTCTTATAGGTTGGTCGCACCAAACACATATTGTTAGATCTTTTCGTGTTTGCCTGCTCTGATACCAATTGAAAAGGCGAGGGTACCCAAATATACCTCAAGCTAAAACTTTTCCTACTTATAAGTCCTTTCTCCGAAAGTGATTGTCTATGGACTGAGTCGAGATAATACAACTAATCGGTTCACACTTCGTGTGATCGTATATGGATACGAGATCGAGACAATACAACAACGAATTATGTTTACTTGATACAAAGGTTCGGACTTAACCAAACACAATAGGATTGCTTATGAAGTAAATAGGAATTAACGTTTGTGTAATTTACTTTAATTATAATAAAACAATTATAATGCGTAAATATAAAGTAAATGACACAGCAAGATTTTGTTAACGAGGAAACCGCAAATGCAAAAAAACCCCGGGACCTTGTCCGCATTGAATACTCGTGATTAAGCCGCTACACAAAATTACACCTAACTTCATATAGTTGAGACCAGGCAACTAAACCTATAGTTCACCAAGTTTCGTCTGTATTCCCACGCCTCCAACTTATAAATAAGTCACGTACTTGGAACAATTCCTTTGGTTCGTATTCCAAACAGTAAAAGAACAACAAATCTGTTTGGTATCAACTCTCTTCAACCAAGTGATATGAGTCAAACAAAGGCTCTTCTCTTTATCTTAACACAAACTCCTTCGTCAGGTCCTTAGATCTATCTTATGTTCAATTACCGAAGTCATCATTTAAGATTAAGCCAACAACACTCTTAATCCAAAGAATTATGTTGATGCCGATCTACTCAATTAATCAATCCAATCTACCACAAGGATAAACCGATTATTAATTGGATCCTCTTTTACCAAAACAAGTATTGTGCACACCAAAGATTATAAAACCCAAGTCATATCTTCAATATCTTCTTTGTCTTCAAATATTCTTAAATCTTCAATAAAAACCTGCACACAATCACTTGAATATCTTGTACGCACAGAACAGAGTCTGTTAACAATGGATTATCACAAGATCGTCTTTAGAACTAACAACAGTCTAAAGATCCCCGTCGAAACTCTGAACTAGTTTGAGTGAATCTTATATCAGAAGAGAAGATTCTCAAGAATAAACAAACTAGGTGCAATAAGATTTCAACCACCGTTAGTCAATCAAATCAATCGAAAACAAAAGATAAACCGCAATTATCTAGTTTCCCACCAACGGTACACGCTAGAGCTTCTCAATCCCAAAGAAGACTGTAAACTGAGCGACCGTAAGAGATTTCGCCTAATTAGGTTACTCTCCTCTCCGAATAGGCGGCTACACCAATAACAACAACAAAAGAGGAAGTCTATTGTTACGAAGGATTAGTTTGCTAGAAAGGCAAACTTCAAGTATTTATAGACAAGGAAGTTTGGACACCAAGGAATTTCCAAAACCGAAAATATTCTCAAGATATTCATTAAAGCACAAATTCGGTTTCCATAATTCCTGGAAATGCTATGTCCAAAAAAAATGATCGAAATCTCTCGGAAAATCTAATTAGTAAATGCACATTACTAATTCTTATATTTCCCTACAAAATGAAATTAATAACCTTAATTAAAAGATTCTTAACTTACTTACGTTTCGATCCTGGGATTCTCTTCCCTTGTTAAGGAATATCTTTGAACAATTAAACATTCACAGCACGTGTTCAAAGAATGTCGACATCCTTACTTTGTAAGTGATCGCTGTCGTATGCATCAAAAATAATTTCACTTTCCTAAAGTATGTGATAAGAAAGAGTTCGTATCCACAGGGAGGCAATTGTAGTTATTTCGTAATCAATTTCTTAAAGTAACCAATTGGGGGAATTTAAAATTCTATGTAACAATAAAAGTAAATTAAAAGCAAAGTAAATTGTAGAGAATAATCAATGGAGAGAGATATTGGTCAAGGAATTCATCTTCAATCTTAGACATGTGCTTGCATATATGAATAGAATTACGATTTAATCTCTTGTGTTATCAAAAGCCTAGAGAATCAAGAAAGCAAGATAATCTATTAATTTCTCAAGTTCATCAACACACACATTAGGGCTGCGTATGTGAATTCTACCTAAAGAATAACCTAACGCCTTGTGCTAATCAAGTTCAATTCCTAGGAGCATTAAGTTTCGTAAATAGGCTAATCAATGCAATTGTCATGCATTGCGCAAAACAATTCGGACAATGGTCAAACTCTACATATGATTACGAGAGTGTATCACTACAAACCGTAAACATATCATGCTACTTGTATTCAAGGTTATCGCTTGATGAAAAACCCTAAAATAGCTATGGACTAAGATGCAAGTTCAATTAATTGGCCACTTAACTAATCAAACACCATAATCCTATCACAATACTTCAATCATGTGATCATAGAAACCGCAGAGAATTGAACGATAAACAAGAGAGAAAACTAATACATAAAACAAACACAAGTTTTAGAAATCGGACTACATCCTTAACCAATAATAGAGAATTTAGCTACTCATAGCTATGGAGTTCATCATCATCAATATTCAATAATAAAACAAAGAGGAAGAAGAACACAACCAAACCCTAGAAGCGTAAACAAACGGCTCTCCACAATTCCAAGAATAAGATATGAGATAAGATCATTTCCAAAAGTTGTAGAATTCCTCTTTTTATAGCCTTTCTCTCCTTCCAAAACTAGGTTTTGTCTTCAAAGTCCATTAGATGCAAATCCACCAAGCCCACGAGAGAGAGAAACCCATGTAGAAAATATGTCCAAAGATCGTCACGGAAATCTGCATTATGGCCGGAAATCGGCTTAAAAGTGCCCTGAAATCGCTCCGGTGGACCGGCAAAGTCCGCCCGGTCACCGGTCAACGAGTCAGAACGGCCGGGTCAACGGGTCAACTCACTGAATCGGATCGGGTCAATCATTGACCGAGTCAGGTGAGTCGACAACTGATCAGGTGAGTCGTGTCTCAATGACTCGAGCCATTGCACACAAAGCCTAAATGTCATTGCACCATGTTTGTGCATCACTCCAGCCATAATGGCTATGCATACTACATTATTTCCAGCTGCAGCTCCAAATCTCCTTCTCTGCCAAATACTTCCATCAAATCGTCAGCCTTTCAATCCTTATAATCTTAGCATCACCATCTGTAGTGAACTCGAGTAGCAACACCGACAAGTTTAGCCTACGACAAACACTAGAATTGCATGACAGCTTCAGTCCATCACTCCATCGCTGCATTTAACACCTGCAATCTCAATGGCTGCAACTACCAGCTCAGGCCAACTTCACAGCCAACTTCTGCATCTCTGCAACCCTCCTAAGCATTCATTCCATTGCTTCCCATCACCAAAGCCATCACAGCCTTCAATCCTGCACTGCACAGCTCCAGTTCAGCTGCAAATAACACAACACCAGGCAACATTGTCTCCTCCCTGACTTCTCTACAACTCTCAGCCACTGCACCTGCTCCAATTACTTATACCCCAGCTGCTCAGTAACAACTCTGCAATGCCCTATAATTCTGTAGAGCTTCTCAACACAGATCAGAGCCATGTTAGCACCCTGACCATTGCAACAATTGAATCTAAGCTTCACATAAGACCAACACTGCTCCATTCTCTGTCACATTGTAATAGAAAAAGCAAGAATATTCCTCGTGACTCACCAGTAACCTACAAACTCGGTTGCTTGCTTGCTGACCTTTCCCGCCACGCCACAGCACAAGATGCAACATCCTATCAGCATCAGAACTTATAATATTACTACAGCACTTGCATTCATGACCTGCAACTCTCAACTATACCAGCCCTGCAACAATTGCACAACAAATGTGCTCACAGACCAACCCAATGCCTGAGTCACAACTTCAGCTGCCTGCTCAAACCCATTATACCACAGTCACCACCAATTTCATGCTCTAAATCTGTATTCATTACCATCCTAAGCCTCAGCTGCACAACATCGATTCTTATTCATCAACACCAACTCTTCATTGCGATGTAATTCGAGCCGTAACCATTCAAGAATTCCCATTAAAGCCGCACATCCAACTTGCAACGCATTCATTCCCACAATCCACATAGTCGTGCCAACATTTCTTTCAAACATGGCTCCTTGACAGCTTCAAACCCATTTAACCAAAGAACAACAATTCAACCACCAACTGCAATTTATCTCGTGCCACCTCCTTGAACTCCAAATTGCCATCAATTTCACCACCGCATTGCATATCTCCATGAGAACTCCCAGATTCACTTGCTTCAAATCTCGAGATTTAACTCGGCGACCTTGGCTAATCCTCCCCGAATGCTGCCATGGCTAGCTCCCTCTATCACCTTCTCCCGATGCTCAAACCCTCTCGTAACCACCAACCACACACTCCATTTTCTCTCGATTTCTCAAAGACTCAACAACTAATGCTTCTCTCATTGATTTAAAATCAAATTTCGGGCAAATCCACCATGGTCGCAAACACTGAGTTTGAAAACATTGCAAGAACAAATGATGATTCCACCTAATTCCTAGAACAACGTCACAAACCCATTCTTAACCTCCATCCCCTCAATCCATCTAAACCTTGGCAAAGAAGAAATCGAACCCTTCTCTTTCGATCGATCTACCGAGAAATAAGTATCAACATCTCGAATCCATTACCATTATGCTTCATCTCGCTATTCATGGCAGCAGCCATCATCCTCTTCATCTCTCAAAATCAGCTCTTCAACCTCTCAATCTCGAGGTATCCAACAAAGAGCCATGACTGCTTTTAGCTTCTCTTCTTAGTTTCAGAAACATTGAATGAAAGAATGATTGAGAAGAGAAAACTCTCTTCTCGATTTAGGGTTAGATTAAATGAGGGTAGGTTATTCAGTGTCTGGTCACAGTGATAAGGGCTAACCTGATGGCAACCCCTTAACTTGAATTGGGGTGCCAATAGCATTCACCACTAAAATGACCATCTTGCCCTTTTCTTTCCGATTCTTATTTTGCTCATAACTTCTTCATACGAGCTCAGAATGACTCCGTTCTTTCGCCATTGTCTTCATCTTCTCGTCCTCTACACAATGAAAAGCCGAAATCTTGTATTTGAACGAATTCCACTGGGTCTTTGGCCCTTCTTCACTTGTGACTTCACTTTTGTAGCTATTTCCACTTCTTTTTGCTCCAAATGACTCCACAACACCTGATAACTCAAAATCAATATAAGATACATAATTCACAAGAAAACTCGCAAAGAAAGCATAAATACTAGATATAAAATTAGGTGTTTTACGACACCTATCAGATTCCCCCACACTTAGACTTTGCTAGTCCTCGAGCAAATCAAACAAAACAATAGAATACAACAACTCCGTGACGTCGAGGCTACGGTTAATTTTAGCATAAATAACAAGCCTTTAAACCCCTAGGTGTCCCTAGTGGACGAGTTATAGTCTCGTGAAGGTTTACTAGAGATATACCTACAAAACCTATATTTCAAACTCCGTCTATATATGACAAATCAATGAACGAATCCAAAATGACTACAGGAGGAGGTACCTTGCAAATTCAATTCAATTATTAGTAAATAAACTCTAATTAGATAGTCGAACAAGCCACAATACTCGGAAACTGACAAACCACAATCACAATGAAAAGATTAAGAAGATGGATATAGATATAGATGTTGGCGAATATTCACAAGTGTTCGATGTTTCCCATATCTCTGTCTCAAGGTCACCTTTAAGATGAACCTAATCCTATTGGATTGAGCTACTGGTGTTGAATGCTACATCAAATCAATTGGCATATACAAGGGAACCAAGAGTGACTTTATTCAACACAATAATAATTTTTTTTCTCTTTTTTTTTTATATGATTGGATCAAACTGGATCCAATTTCTCTTTTTTTTTAGACGGCATGATTAGATCTTTTGGATCCAAGCGCATGCTTCTTGTCAGCAAGTACATGATAGTTGCCTTGGATCCTGCATTCCATGCTTGTTTAGGCGACGAGACAGGGGACTACGTTTCACACATACTTGCTATTCCCAAGTGTCTTTTTATTCCGTTTTGGTCTAATTGGTCGGTCCTTTTTTTCTTTTCTTTTTCATTTTTTTTTTTTTTTTTTTTTTTTAGTAACTTTTTTTCATTTTTTTTTTTCTAGTAACTCAATCACTCTATTTCATCCTAGCAGTAATAACATGTCGATGTTTAGTGACCCACCAAAGCACTTAGAGAACAATAGATAAATATGGAAAAATAAAAATAGAATGTGATATGGTGATATTCCGAGATATGGTAACAACTATCATGGTATTTATGATTTCTGAGCTATGTTCGTCCCCTTTTTGTTAATTGGTTCCTCAACTCCTGCATTCAAAATGGTTCCATCCACTAATGGTGTCATCCTAAAGGCACAAGTTTCTAGATTTCGGAGTTCAAAAAGCACAAATTTTTTTCCATTTTTCTGATTTTTTTTTTTTTTTTTTAAAAGGCATAAAACAAACTAAAACATATAAATGCTCCCCCACACTTAAACTTTACATTGTCCTCAATGTAAAATTGAATCGTCCAAAGAAAGTTCAAGGTGGGAAATTCCGCAAATAATATAAAGATAAAAGCAAATACATAAAAGTAAAAAGATAAGGATAAAGATACAAAACCGGTGGGTTGCCTCCCACTTAGCGCTTGTTTTAAAGTCGACGGCCCGACGTACTCCTTGTTTGCTAAGACTCCTCCAGAGGGAGCACTTCCACAAGGTTAACTCCTTCCACGATTTCCGAAGAGAAGTTCTCATAATATGGTTTCAACCGGTGCCCATTCACTTTAAGTTCATTACCTGTAGCTAAACTACGAATTTCCACTGCACCATGAGAAAACATATTAGTCACAATAAAAGGTCCGATCCATCGTGACCTTAATTTACCCGGAAACAATTGCAAACGAGAATTAAACAAAAGCACTTTCTCGCCCTATGCAAAATTGTTTATTAGAAATCATATTATCATGAAAAGCTTTCGTCTTTTCCTTGTAAATCCGTGAGCTTTCAAATGCATCATTGCGAATCTCCTCTAACTCTTGAAGTTGTAACTTCCTTTGCTTTCCAAAGACCATCCAACTCCATGTTGCATTGCTTAATAGCCCAAAACGCCTTATGCTCTATTTTCACGGGTAAGTGACAAGGTTTACCATAAACAAGCCTAAAAGGAGACATCCCAATAGGTGTTTTATATGCGGTTCTATACGCCCACAAAGCATCGTTGAGTCGCATGCTCCAATCCTTCCTTGTAGGATTCACCGTCTTTTCAAGAATTGATTTCACCTCTCTACGGCTGGAAACTTCGGCTTGTCCATTAGTTTGCGGATGGTAGGGAGTTGCAATCCTATGCGACACATTGTATTTCCTTAACAAGCTTTGCAAGAACCTGTTTTTGAAGTGTGAACCCCCATCGCTAATTATAGCCCTTGGAATTCCAAACCTTGCAAATATATTAGCTTGCACAAAATCTGAAACAACTTTAGAATCATTAGTTGGGGCGGCCTTAGCTTCCACCCATTTCGAGACATAATCCACAGCAAGCAAAATATAATAATTCCCATTAGAATTGACAAAAGGACCCATAAAATCAATTCCCCAAACATCAAAGACTTCAACAAATTGTATAATAGTTTGCGGCATTTGATTTCGAGCACCTAGATTGCCGGTTCTTTGACACCTATCACATGTGATACAAAATGCATGTGCATCCTTAAACAAAGTTGGCCAATAGAAACCACATTCTAATACCTTGAGAGCGGTTCTCTTACTCCCAAAATGTAACAATAATTTGATCGCTGTCGTATGCGTCAAAAATAATTTCACTTTCCTAAAGTATGTGATAAGAAAGAGTTCGTATCCACAGGGAGGCAATTGTAGTTATTTCGTAATCAATTTCTTAAAGTAACCAATTGGGGGGAATTTCTGAATTCTATGTAACAATAAAAGTAAATTAAAAGCAAAGTAAATTGTAGAGAATAATCAATGGAGAGAGATATTGGTCAAGGAATTCATCTTCAATCTTAGACATGTGCTTGCATATATGAATAGAATTACGATTTAATCTCTTGTGTTATCAAAAGCCTAGAGAATCAAGAAAGCAAGATAATCTATTAATTTCTCAAGTTCATCAACACACACATTAGGGCTGCGTATGTGAATTCTACCTAAAGAATAACCTAACGCCTTGCGCTAATCAAGTTCAATTCCTAGGAGCATTAAGTTTTAAATAGGCTAATCAATGCAATTGTCATGCATTGCGCAAAACAATTCGGACAATGGTCAAACTCTACATATGATTACGAGAGTGTATCACTACAAACCGTAAACATATCATGCTACTTGTATTCAAGGTTATCGCTTGATGAAAAACCCTAAAATAGCTATGGACTAAGATGCAAGTTCAATTAATTGGCCACTTAACTAATCAAACACCATAATCCTATCACAATACTTCAATCATGTGATCATAGAAACCGCAGAGAATTGAACGATAAACAAGAGAGAAAACTAATACATAAAACAAACACAAGTTTTAGAAATCGGACTACATCCTTAACCAATAATAGAGAATTTAGCTACTCATAGCTATGGAGTTCATCATCATCAATATTCAATAATAAAACAAAGAGGAAGAAGAACAAAACCAAACCCTAGAAGCGTAAACAAACGGCTCTCCACAATTCCAAGAATAAGATATGAGATGAGATCATTTCCAAAAGTTGTAGAATTCCTCTTTTTATAGCCTTTTTCTCCTTCCAAAACTAGGTTTTGTCTTCAAAGTCCATTAGATGCAAATCCACCAAGCCCACGAGAGAGAGAAACCCATGTAGAAAATATGTCCAAAGATCGTCGCCGGAAATCTGGTATTATGGCCGGAAATCGGCCGGAAAAGTGCCCGGAAATCGGCTCCGGTGACCGGCAAAGTCCGCCCGGTCACCGGTCAACGAGTCAGAATGGCCGGGTCAACGGGTCAACTCACTGAATCGGATCGGGTCAATCACTGACCGAGTCAGGTGAGTCAGACAGAACCAGTCAGGTGAGTCAGGGTCTGAATGACTCAGGCCATTGCACAGGCCTAAATCTGTTGCACCATGTTTGTGCATCACTCCAGCCATAATGGCTATGCATACTACATTATTTCCAGCTGCAGCTCCAAATCTCCTTCTCTGCCAAATACTTCCATCAAATCGTCAGCCTTTCAATCCTTCTAATCTTAGCATCACCATCTGTAGTGAACTCGAGTAGCAACACCGACAAGTTTAGCCTACGACAAACACTAGAATTGCATGACAGCTTCAGTCCATCACTCCATCGCTGCATTTAACACCTGCAATCTTAATGGCTTGCAACTACCATTCGAGCCAACTTCACAAACCAACTTCGCATCTCTCGCAACCCTCCTAAGCATTCATTCCATTGCTTCCCATCACCAAAGCCATCACAGCCTTCAATCCTGCACTGCACAGCTCCAGTTCAGCTGCAAATAACACAACACTGTGCAACATTGTCTCCTCCCCGACTTCTCTACAACTCTCACCACCGCACCTCGCTCCAATTACTTATACCCCAGCTGCTCAGTAACAACTCTGCAATGCCCTATAATTCTGTAGAGCTTCTCAACACAGATCAGAGCCATGTTAGCACCCTGACCATTGCAACAATTGAATCTAAGCTTCACATAAGACCAACACTGCTCCATTCTCTGTCACATTGTAATAGAAAAAGCAGCAACATTCCCTGTGACTCAGCTGTAACCTACAAAACTCGGTTGTTTGCTTTCTGCCTTTCCCCGCCCGAGCCACAAGACAAGATGCAACATCCTCTCAAAGATCGAACTTATAATATTACTACAGCACTTGCATTCATGACCTGCAACTCTCAACTATACCAGCCCTGCAACAATTGCACAACAAATGTGCTCACAGACCAACCCGATGCCTGAGTCACAACTTCAGCTGCCTGCTCAAACCCATTATACCACAGTCACCACCAATTTCATGCTCTAAATCTGTATTCATTACCATCCTAAGCCTCAGCTGCACAACATCAGATTCTTATTCATCAACACCAACTCTTCATTGCAGATGTAATTCGAGCCGTAACCATTCAAGAATTCCCATTAAAGCTGCACATCCAACTTGCAACGCATTCATTCCCACAATCCACATAGTCAGGCCAACATTTCTTTCAGCTGTGGCTCCTTGACAGTTCAAACCCATTTAACCAGCAACAACAATTCAACCACCAACTGCAATTTATCTCAGGCCACCTCCTTGAACTCCAGCTGCCATCAATTTCACCACTGCATTGCATATCTCCATGAGAACTCCCAGATTCACTTGCTCAAATCTCTGAGATTTAACTCAGCAGCCTTGGCTAATCCTCCCCTGAATGCTGCCATGGCTAGCTCCCTCTATCACCTTCTCCTGATGCTCAAACCCTCTGTAACCACCAACCACACACTCCATTTTCTCTGATTTCTCAGCACTCAACAGAACTAATGCTTCTCTCATTGATTTAAAATCAAATTTCGGGCAAATCCACCATGGCTGCAAACACTCTGAGTTTGAAAACATTGCAAGAACAAATGATGATTCCACCTAATTCCTAGAACAACGTCACAAACCCATTCTTAACCTCCATCCCCTCAATCCATCTAAACCTTGGCAGCAGCAAATCGAACCCTTCTCTCTTTCGATCGATCTACTGAGAAATAAGTATCAACATCTCGAATCCATTACCATTATGCTTCATCTGCTATTCATGGCAGCAGCCATCATCCTCTTCATCTCTCAAAATCAGCTCTTCAACCTCTCAATCTCGAGGTATCCAACAGCAGCCATGACTGCTTTTAGCTTCTCTTCTTAGTTTCAGGTGAAACATTGAATGAAAGAATGATTGAGAAGAGAAAACTCTCTTCTCGATTTAGGGTTAGATTAAATGAGGGTAGGTTATTCAGTGTCTGGTCACAGTGATAAGGGCTAACCTGATGGCAACCCCTTAACTTGAATTGGGGTGCCAATAGCATTCACCACTAAAATGACCATCTTGCCCTTTTCTTTCCGATTCTTATTTTGCTCATAACTTCTTCATACGAGCTCAGAATGACTCCGTTCTTTCGCCATTGTCTTCATCTTCTCGTCCTCTACACAATGAAAAGCCGAAATCTTGTATTTGAACGAATTCCACTGGGTCTTTGGCCCTTCTTCACTTGTGACTTCACTTTTGTAGCTATTTCCACTTCTTTTTGCTCCAAATGACTCCACAACACCTGATAACTCAAAATCAATATAAGATACATAATTCACAAGAAAACTCGCAAAGAAAGCATAAATACTAGATATAAAATTAGGTGTTTTACGACACCTATCAGTAAGTTCTGTTTCACACTTAGAACCTTGAAACCGACTTTCCATACTTCCAAACAAGTTTAGAATTGGTTCATCTGACTTTCAAGAACTATGTGATTGATCAAATAAACATTCAATCACAATCATGGGTTTAATCGGTTCTACCAAAAAAAGTTTCGATTCTCGCCTTCCATGTGAGTCTTGTGCATAGTCACACTAGCTTTCCAAAATTCGGTTGACTAGGTACTAGGATCGGTTCTCCATATATATATGGTATCTAACTTATATGTGTTGCACATGTCCAAAGGATCGGTTCCCCTTTGCCTAAAACGTGTTGCACATGTCCATAGGATCGGTTCCCCTTTCGCTATAAACCTTGTTACACCCCATACAAGGATCGGTTCCCTTTGTGATGTCTTGCACCTCTTACTTGGATCGGTTCCCCTTTCCCATATTTGGTCAGACAGAATATCACAAACCCGATAATACCATCTCAGGTGATTACTTAAGATCGGTTTCACTAATAAAAGGCATACCAATACATAAGTCATGCCTTTGTGAATAGTTCTACCAAGAACACAAACAAGTTGTGAGCGGTTATACTCAATCACACATATTGGTTGTTCATAAGATATATAATGAATAACAAAACTAATAACACCTGGTGTTTATGGGTGAAACCTACTCCTGCAGAATTTGGTAATTTGGGGTGTGGATGAGGAATGAATTTAAACCTTAAACAAATGCACTGCGTGGTGAGTGCTTGTAGATTCGAGAGATCAATCTGTGCAAGTCCGGCCTAAACCAAGAAATGGCCGTTCCAGACTTGTTTCGGTCACAAAGTGAAGGAGATGGGGTTGATCTTAGGGAGGGAAGCGAAGATGGTGTTGAGATTGTGAAGGTGTAGACTTGCTTATGACTTGCAATAGGAAAGTGAACAAGCTTACGATTGGTGTAAGCAGGCTCTGGTGTTTTCTTGTTGTTTTTCTCTGTTTTCCTCTCTTGTTGTTTGGAAATAGGGCGGAGAACCTATTTATACAAGTCATTGAGTCTTATTCACGTCTCTCGTGGGAAGTGGAGGAAGTGGAGTGATGGAGTAGTGGAGTTGTGCGTTGGTGATACACGACCAGCCTTGCCCACTTCTCTTGTTCATCTCTAACCGTCCATGACTTCCTAACACGTTCTTGTGATGGCGCGTTGCCGCACGCCGCACGCCGTAAACCGCCGAGACCAATACCCCAAGTATGTATCCCCCCGTTTGTGACATGATTGATGTCTGGAATGTGTGGATTGTGGATCCACGAAAGATAGCATGTAATGCTGAATTGAATAACTGCGTTATTCAGGAAGTCGATACTTGTGAAGTATCGTGTGTATTTTATGCAGTGCGCATCATGGTGTGGTAAAGTGATGGGTAATGACGCCTCACCGACCAATTAACTCCTGACCGGGGTTGTATAACCAGTTTGGTGAAGTTGGACGGATGAGATGATCTTTGAGACACTCATCCGCTACCGTTAATGAAATTAGGGTTTTGAAGAGGTGCGCAAGCATCACTCTTGACTTGGTCGAAACCAAGCATGGGAAGGATTTCGGAGAGGACCGACCGGGCGTGCATGTAGATAGCATGCCGGTGTACACGTTCATGTCTCACTTTGTCCCATGAAGGTGCGATCTAGGCCACTCAATTTGACCAGGCAAAGAGGAGTGGTTGAGATCGATTTTGCAATAGGAGTTTGATGCCGCAAAAGGCCGCGCACCATGCTCTTTTCCGGCGCGTTCCAAGACGACCTAACTTGGTCGGTCTTGGCCGATTGGTTTGACGTGAAGATGGTAGGCTGGTGTTCACGCCTATACCCGAATATCCCATTAAAACGTGATCCGAGCCACCCAAATCGTCCTGGCGAAGTTGAGCGGTCGAGATCAGTTTGTGGTTTGGGAGGCGTGGCCACGCTAGTTTGGGCGCACGTTTTGGATTAACCAGGCATGATATGCCTTGGCCGAACACATGAGGAGGTAGATGGGCCCACAGTGGTCATGCTGGTATGACCGGACCTGTTTAATCTAACTGGGACCCTCCATTCGTGCCTTTTCTAGAAGATGGACGCTCATGATGCTCAAAACCCTAATTTTGGGTTTCAAAGTCGTGCGCCATCTCTTGTTTGGGCGACAATTTTGTCACGACCAAACATGGTTGGTTTTGACCGATTGGTCAAGTGTGTAGGCGGGCCACGGTGATCGTGTTGACATGCTCTGGGCCCTTTGAATCTACATCTTCACCCTCCATCTATACCGCGAAGATGGATGGTTGAGACCGCTTTGCAACACATGTAATATGCCGCAAACCCTAATTTAGGGTTTTCCGTCCATAATGCTTGGTATGAACGGTTTCTTGGCAAGCTAGGCCAATGACCGACCATGCGGGGTCGGCCGTGGGTATTCCATACCGCTTGGGGTGATGGAATTGATGCGGGGTCATCCAATCATGCTTATGGAGTTGGATGACTGCGATCGAATCATATCCGGACGATACGGTCAGTCCGTATGCTCAATCGGGCTAGTATAACACACCGAGAGGGCTCAATCGGGCTAGTATAACACACCGAGAGTCGGCACATACGGGTATTTCGTACATGGTTTCATTATAGTGCTTGGAGGTTCGTGTTACTCTGTAAGAGTAACACTCGGTCGTCATGCCACACCGATAATGAGTACTTTGGAAATACAAAGGCTGATATGAAATTCACAGGAAGGGATTGTTGCTACATGCTCCAACCTGGAGGAATTTCATGTATTCACGGAATGGGATTGTTGCCACATGCTTCATTCTTGGTGAATTAAGTGAGGGAGTATCCAACACTTATAAATGGCTTTATCTTTTACAAGATGTCAGCGCATAATTTTTTCCGGTTTTTACAATTTTAACCTTGAACGAAAATCCACCATCAACAACTGGCAATTTCCTTTTCGGTTCACAAACAAGTTTATGAACTTACTTCCTTAGAACACATGTTCCCTAGGATGAAATCCTCACCTCATACCCATACATAATCACAATAGCATTCAAATGATTATGGCGATGTCTTATCTACAAAGTTTAATGGTTAAGCAATAAACCTCGTATTGTATTCCTTAATACTATGTCTATCTAGAGTTCAAATTTGTTTTCAATGTGCACGACTTGAAAGATACGTTAGGGAATGAAACAGTTCAAGTCAACTATCACTAACCTCAAGTGGAAGGATGATTGTTGTCGTTGTAGCTCCTTGCTTCTTCACATCTTCAAGACTTCGCAATACTTGTAATGTCTCATATCCTAATACTTTCAAGCTAACCTATACGAAGTTGACTCTAGTACATAATCAAGTGACTCTTAACATGAGTTTTGATTCACTAAAATATGACAACCAAACTTGACATACCAACGCTTGGTGGGTTCAACCGAGCCATGCTCTAACAGGTCACCTCTTACATGATCGTGCTTAAATCGCCGTCGCACAATCATGCGAACTAAGTTGACACGCCAAAATTGGGTACCCAGCCTCCCTAAGTAGAGGTTTTAATATGTAACTTTGCTGCCCCCTAGTGAGGTCTTACTTGTTCGTCGTATAGACTTTGTTTCGCCTTTGGCTTGTTCGCACACAGAAAGAACTTTACTTCGCATTAATGTTTCTCTGATTGGTACATAGCTTGGTTTCTTCATTACACAATTCAGTATAGTAGATGTTGTTTCTTCACTTATGCCTTTCGCATGATAAATCAAATGCGACGCATAATTCTGTTTTCGCCGTTAGTTGTTGTTTTCGTGGGGCGAGGCTCAACTTCTTTTGTATGATATGTGATCTTTTCCTCATTATTCTCTGTCGTGTGACTGAAGATTTTATCGCACTGAATCCTCCACCTTTTTACCAGGTCTCGCAAGCTTTCACCCTGTCTCCTTTTCAAGCTGAATATTGCATCTCTTCCCGTTCTTAGCAAGTTAATTTGTGCATATGCGTTTAAGAGTGCACCCTGCAACTTTGGGGAGGATGTGGCATCCAATTCTTGAGATCACTCATATTTTCCTGCCTCGCTCTGCTTCACCCTTCCTTCAAGAGATAAGTTGTTTAGGAGTGGTTGATTAGTTTCATGCAATACTTTTTTAATCTTTGCAGACTTTTAATCGTGTTTCCAGTATCGCGCTCAGCACTGTTCTTCCCCTTTACATTCCTCCCTTGGCTCTTGCTCTGATTGCCTTCTTCTTTCGCATGACTCTTTTCTTCTTGATCTTCTACTCTTATCATATTGATCATTAATCTTTTTGCTCGTTTATCATCCTTCACATTCTGTCTATGTTTTTCCTTTAACTTTGCCTTTCCTTCATAGTGCTTCACATCCATCTCATTACATATCTTCGCACTTGTGCAATCCCATCGGATTTCTCCATTGCCAGTTGGCATGGGGAATCAAATGTACCTGTGATAAGTTGATGTGACTCCCATCACTCCATAGATCCAAGGCCTTCCTATGATGGCATTATACGGTAATTCTATGTTTACCACACAATATGTCACCACTGTTTCCAGAGTTCCTGCAGGGATGACCATGGTGATCTCACCCTTGGGATTTGACGCAACATTATTGAATCCATATATCGTGTACGTAGAAAGAATCAGATCTGAGTCGTTGTAACCCATGGTTCTGAAGGCGTGATAAAACAAAATGTCGACTGAGCTCCCCGTATCTACCAAGATTTCGTTTATCGCCCAAGCCAACTTCTTTTCCTTCTCATCCTCTTCCCATCTAGAGTGCGGCTGCATAGTCATGGTGATGACCAATGGATCTGTATGCATTCCTCCTTCTGTCGAAACATCCTCTGTTGTGAACGAGATCTGCTGCTTCTGCCACACTTCTAGTGGTAGGTTTTTCGCCACAGATGTATTTCCTCACCATTGTAATCTCTTTTATGCACTCGGCTTAATATATTATCGTGAAATTCACTTATATTTTTGGCTGAATGGATGATCGAATTTATTTACCTTGCACCTTGCCTAATTTCGGTGCGATGTATTGCTGCTGGCTATTGTGGCTAGTTTTGATGGGCTGGATGGGGCGGTGGTTCCCGTGATAGTTCATTAGTCGCCAGAAATTGGTTTAACTTTCCTCATTCAATTAATTGCAATAAGAATCTTCGCACATTCCTGTAGTGTGTGGTGTTGTGACCGTGGAACCTATGATACATGCAATATTCATTACTCCTATTTCCTGCTAAAGGTTCTCGCCCCAGATTCCCTAGCAATGGTATTTCTTCTGGTCACAAGATTTGTCTCCTCCCAAATTGTTTCTATCGAAGTATTCAATCTGGGGAGTTTTATATCTTCAAAGGGCGGGTTATATGGCTTTCGCTCAAATATTTGACTGTTGTTATATCCCGTTCTTCGATCATTGTTGAACCTTCCCCCTTGATTATCATATCTCCTTGATGGATAATTGTATGGATGAAGCCTATCTCCATATTCTCTACAGAACCATTCTTCATCATGGCCAGACATAGCTACTTATCTTGTGGTATTTTCCCTTACTGGTCTTTCCTGTCCAACATTAGAGGTAGTATACTTTACATTGCCTGTTATTCGCGGTAGCAGTCTCGCTCTTCCTTCTTTCGCAACTGCGATAGCGGTTATGTTAATTTCCATATCCCTCTGTTTTTCTTCCAATGTGATGTAAACCTCCTAATATTCTCTCAATTCTTGCATTTCGAGTTCGTCTTTGAGTCAGAATATTTCTATGCACAAGAGGTCGGTTGCATACATTGTATTTCCGAAGGCTAATATCAAATGTCGTTCAGATACTTCCCCTTCTAATTCACTGCACATGGTTCTCCAGCGTGTGGTTAGATTTCGCAAGCTTTCTCCATGCACCTTCTTCAAATTGAATGCGGTTTCGATTCCTGTCTTTGACCGGTTGTTGGTTATGTAATTTCCCAAGAATATCCTTTGTAGTTGCGCAAATGAGGCTATGGATCCTTCGCGCAAATTGTCGAACCATAATAGGTCTTCTCCTTTTACACTCGCAGGAAAGTATTTACATAAAACCACCTTATGCTGGGCCCATTGCATCAATGTGAGGTTGTAGACCTTCATGTGTTGTACCGCGTTCCCTGTCCCATCAAAGATGCTGGAGAATGTGGGCAAGGTACTTCGCTCTTCCTCTTCTATTGCTTCTGCCAACTTCATTTTTCCTTCTCTTCTATTATTGTTATTCATCGCTGCTCTAAGCTCTCCAAGATGTTGCAGTATGGCTTGGTTCGCATCGGTCTGTGCTGTCTCTCTCTGCCTTGGCTCTATCACCGCCTTCAATTATCTTTGTTCTATCATGCTTCTTTCTATCGTACTTCTAGTATCTCGTTCCAAACTTCTTTCCCTCCTACGATCACATCTTTGATTTTCGCGTTCCGAACTACTTCCTCACCTTTCATCGTATCTTTGATTTTCGCGCTCTAGGCTTTCTCTTCTTTTTTGGTTTCTCCACCTTTCTCTTCGTTCTTGTTGCCTTTTTTCTATGTCGTGTGCATCTTCACTCTCTCGTTCTCTTTCGCGTACTCCCCTTTCATATTCTTCATGACCATTTTGTACTTCTCTATGTTCTCTTCTCCGCCTTATTGAACTCCTGCTCGTTTGGGTTTCTGCTTCTCCGTTATGCGTTCGCGTCTGCCTATCATCATTTAGCCGGTTATTTTCCTCTGTCAAAACGGCATTTTGTCGCGCTATATTTGCTCGTTCTTCGGCTAATTCTGCATCCCTTGCTCTACTCCATTCGAGTCATTACCTCAGCTCTCTCTCGATTCGTATGTCTTGCGCGAGACGTTCTCTCAACTGTTGGACGGTCAAGCTATCTTCATTGCCTGGATTTTCACCTTCATTTTGCATTGCATGATTTTCATCCTCCATTGTTTACGTATCAGTGGTGTGGACGAGACCTTCTTCATAGATGATTTTTTCCCCATTATTGCTCTATTGTATTGGGTCTTGGGCGGCACCTACATTGTTCTGCTGGTTTGCCTCGATGATGGAGAGTAGGTTGCGGTTGCGCATCTGTCGTTCTAGAGTCCGTCTTTCTCCTGCAGCTGAAGTTTCTCCTTCATCTCTTACTCCTCTTCTTTCTGCAACCTTGTTGCTTCTTCGTGTTGCGATAACGTGTCCTTCCCTTGAGGCGACTCATACCATCTTGCTAGTGGGGGATTCGTGAATGGGATTTGGTTGATTTTGGATACTAAGAAGGTAGCTCGAGAGAAGGTTTTATCAGTGTGTTCTAAAGACTTTGAGAGACAAAGAGTTCTTGAGGAAGAATTTCCAAATAAGGTGAAAAGATGGTGGCGTGTTTATCGAAATTTCATGGTGGACAGAAAAAATGAAAAAGATGAAGATAATAAATAAATTTTGAGAAATGATGATTCCAAACTATCAACTAGCAGGTGAGGAGAAATCCCCCATGTTTCTAGCGCCAAAATTTAGTTGCGGAAAAACCCACAACTACACCCTTGTAATGATAATAACACAAAGTCTAAGTTAATTATATTGATCAACCTAAACATTAATGATATTATTCACCACTTTGACAATCATATGATCTTTCTCAGCTCTTTATAATAGATGTATACAACTCTTACAGTGGATTCAAGCTATGTTTCATTCATAACAATGGAGAAATACAAAGATCAAAGCTAAGTTCTAAGATGAAACTTATCTCTTCTTTTAATGATAATTTTCTTAGCTTATTTCTCTCCACTGATCTCTCTCTCTCTCTATCATTTTTGAGCCCTTATATAGGCAAATTTATCAATAGAATACATTCATAGTTCACGTGCAAGATCATAGTTGACTGATCCTGTTTCAGTTTGTCTTACTCACCAGGATTTTGGAAGCTGTCACTATCTCTGTCGCACTGTTGCTTGGTTCTTCGCGCTTCTTCTGGTGGAGTTAATTATCGCGCAACTATTATTCGCGCTCTTTCTCTATTTCCGCGTGATTACTCTTTGCCTTGTTTCTTGATAATTGTTTGAATGATGACAAGCTCAATGATGACAAGCTCAATGCGTTAATGCAAGGTATGCAAGGTCTTACTTCTATGTTCCAACAAAGCCAACAACACCAACAAAAGACCGATTCGGCAATCAAGGAGTTACAAATTCAAGTGGGGCAATTAGCGACCG
Source organism: Papaver armeniacum (assembly GCA_023531295.1). Lineage (NCBI taxonomy): Eukaryota > Viridiplantae > Streptophyta > Magnoliopsida > Ranunculales > Papaveraceae > Papaver > Papaver armeniacum. The sequence goes on along the minus strand of JAJJWW010006038.1, from coordinate 54,146 downwards.
ATGTGAACTTATTGAAAGCGCAAGCGTCCACAAAACTTCCTTCACAACCAATTGTTAATCCAAGAGAGAGCGTTAATGCGATTACTTTGAGGAATGGGAAACAAGTGGAGCAACCAAATCAACAAGATAAGGTGTATGATGAGAAAGAGGAAATTGAAACCGCACCAAAGGAGAAAACATCTCCTACCAACCAACCCGAGGAGAGGGTTCCTACTTTCACAACTCCACCCCTGTTCCCAGCCGATTTGCTAAATCAAAGAGAGACTTGGAATACATGGATATTTGGGAGATCTTTAAGAAAGTACAAGTCAATATTCCACTCATAGAAGCTATTCGTCAAATTCCTCGTTGTGCAAAGTTCTTAAAGGAGTTGTGCATGAAGAAGAAAAGGTTGAAAGGGAATGAAGTCATGAGTGTGGGGAGAATGCTTGGCGTTTATTCTCAAGAAACTCCCACCAAAATTAAAGGACCCTGGTAGTTTCAATATACCTTGCACAATTGGTAAAACAAGGTTTACTCGAGCTTTGCTAGATTTGGGAGCGTCGGTTAATGTTATGCCTTCCTCGATTTATGATTCTTTGAATCTCGGTCCTCTTAAAGAGACCGGGGTAGTTCTTGAACTTGCTAACCGATCTAATGTTTACCCGAAAGGGATTGTTGAGAATGTTTTGGTGCGAGGTTAATAAGCTTGTATTTCCGGCCGATTTCTATGTCTTAGACATGAATGATGAGAATTCTTCCAAGTCTACACCTTTGTTATTGGGTAGACCATTCTTGAGCACCGAAACAAAGATTGATGTCCAAAATGGCACCTTGACCATGGAGTTTGATGGTACACTCATCCACTTCAATATCTTTGAGACAACGCGATACCCTAGTGATGTGAAATCATGTTTTCCCGTAAAAGAGATTGATCCGGCTAATGAATCTTGCAAGAGCTAAGTCGGGCCGTCGACTTTAAAACAAGCGCTTAATGGGAGGCAACCCATCGGTTTTGTATTTCTTATTTTTTTTTGCTTTTTGTTATTTCTTTTTCTTATTTCTTATCATGTTAAAATTTCCCACCTTGACTTTACTAGGAGGATTCAATTACATTGAGGACAATGTAAGGTTTAAGTGTGGGGGAGTGGTTAAGCATGTTTTTAAAACAAAAATTACAAAAAAATGAAAAAATTTAAAAAAAAAAAAAGTTTTACTTAAAACCTTCAACTTTTAAAGATTTTAGAGTCACTAGCATACTTCTAGATATGTTTACATAGAGATTTTGACCGACATAATTGAACTTGGAAATGTTAGAGAACTACATTCGGATTTCTTGTTTGTTTGAGTGTTAAATAATGGATTTAATCATGCCGGTGATGCGAATTTGGTGCAGGGAGAAATGCGTTATTAGAGTTGCTGATCAATCATTAGTGGAGACTACCCGTATTCATATCATGAGAGGCACCAACCAGAAATTTTCCATCTACTAAAGAGCTTCTTTTGAGTGTGTGTCACCGTACGTTAATTCCGGGTAGAATGGTGAGCTACCCAACCTCCCACCAATAGAAGCACTACTCTTTGATCTCTTGAGTGCTAATTTTGTCAATCATGAGGGTGACGTCCATGGATGAAAGCTTCCTTCTTATAGTCCGATTTGCAGTTAGCACCATTCTCTCTCGCGACAACAACGGATCCATAGAAACACTCTCATCATCAACAAGGAGCGACATCAAAATCTACAAGGAAAGTTGGAAAAAGTTTAAGGTTTACAAGCAACGGAACGAGAAAAAGAGCAAATTTCAAATTCAAGTAAAGCAACATATAAAGAGCGGATTTTTACATATTTTGAAGACTTACAATACAATGAGGTAATTTTATATCCAAGTATGAAGACTTATTCATGAAAACGAAGAAAATTAAAAGGTGAGAATTTTTGAAGTTTATGATTTCAAGACGATACAAGTTGTGAAGAATCAAGCGGTAAAATACTTCTCCCACGGCCATGGTTTATTTTTTGTATTTAATTTCTCTTGTTTAAAAAAAAAAAAAAAAAATAATAATAATAATAATAATAATAATAATAATAATAATAAAGAGAAAAACAAGAGAAATATTTGTATAAGCCGTGGGGAAGGAAAATCTATAAGGTAGTTTCAAGCGACAAGGATATTTAAGGTAAAAAGAGTTAAGAATTGTTAAGGATTTATGAAATTCAAGGGTTTATCATCAATAGTTGAAACCGAAGACGAAGATTACGAAGACGAACGAGGAGCGGAAGACGTTTCTATTGGATGCCGTGAGAGTGGTGTTATCATAATTGGCGGTCGGATGTGAAGGTGAGTAAGTAATCTCATCCTCGATAATAATGGTTGATTTCCTTTCTTAGAGATCGTCAGAAAAATGGTTTTTCAAAATATTAAAAGATGTGGGTTTTTAAAAAAATTTCGGAAGTTGTCCTTCCCACCATTCAACGTGTTGCAGGAATTCTCTCTTCATTCCTACCTGCACACATGTGAGAACTATAAAAAAGCCGTTTTTTTTTTTTGAGTGCAATTATCATAAAATCCTTTTTGGTGAGGCAGAAGTCGAGGCGAAATGCTTATTGATCGTTTCTCAAACACGCATTCTCTCATTATGGTGTGGTTATTTCTCACTCAACATTTAAGAACGAGAATATGTTCTTTAGTATTTCTAACTTCTTATTAGTAGCATGCAGAAACTCTATGTTCTCATAACTTTTTGGATGCTTGTGACGCTTGAACGCTTTGAAGTTGTGAGTTTTTAGTTTGATTTGCTCGAGGACTAGCAAAGTCTAAGTGTGGGGGAATTTGATAGGTGTAGAATACACCTAATTTACTATCTAGTTGTTTATGCTTTCTTTGCTATTTTTCTTGTAAATTATGTATTTTATGCTTGTTTTGAGTTTTATAGCTACCTCGCACGGAGGAAAAGAAGAAGAAAGCACCCAATTTGAGCCAAAAGGGCAAAAAGGTCATTTTACAGGCGATTGATATATGGAGCCCAGTTGAGGTTAAGGGGCTGCCAAACTGGGTATCCCTTATCCAGAAACACAGTGCTGTTATCAGTTGGTAAAAGGGTTGGGTTATGTTCATGGATGTTGAAACCCAAACCCATTGACCCACGCCCGAACCCGGATCCAAGCCCGAGTACCAATATTCCGACCCATTTATAACTTACCCCTAAATTCGAGAAGATTTATCTTCTCAATCATTTTTGCATCTGAAATCGAGAAAAGGAAGAGAAGCGCTGTGAGGTTGAGAAGGAATCGATGTTCCTGAGTGAAACTGAGATGGGGTTTGTGTGATTTTTGTTGAATCGAGAGAGGCAGAGATCGAGATGCAAAAGAAGAGCAGATCGAGAAAAGAATTGATGAAGATCGACTGTGGGTGAAGGTTGGATTCATGGCGATTCAGGGTAATGGAGAAGAAGAAATTGCAGAATGGGTTGTGATGAATCGGTATGAGATTGAATGAAACTGGGTATTGAAAAGCTGTTGCAGTAGCTGAGTATTGTGGAATTGAAACGCAGAGAAGAAACCAGGGTTTGATGGTGATTTGGTCTCTGCAATTGATAGATTGCTGTCGATTTGAGAAATCGAATGAAGGTGTTGATGATTTGGTGTTACGAGTCTGCTGCTGCAATCAATTGACATGAAATAAGAGATGGCTATGGAACTGGAATTTGAGAATCACAAGAAATGGATCTGCTGAGATGTTGATGATGATGGGGAGTTGAAAATACAGAGAAGAACATAGTGAGAATTGGTTGTGGTGGTGATTGAATGGGTAAAACTCAATTTGAGTTTGTATTGATTGGATAGAATGGTTGATGCTAGTGAGGAGTTGGTGCTGGCCTAGGATTGAAGTTGCGGTGGGAATGGCTTGAACCGAAAGAATTGTCACAATTGTTGGCAATGAAGAATCATGAAGCTTCGGTGTGTCTTTGTAAGACTCAAGACCCAGAGAAGATGATAAAACAATAATTGGGATTGTGTGAGGGTTTCAGAGGTGATTCAGGGAAGTTCAGATGAGCAGAAATGGAGATTTGGATTGAATTGGTGGAGCTCATGGATGCTGTTGCTGCCATAGAAATGAATGGAGTTGCTGTGTGTAAAGTGCAGCAGGCCTGTGAGTGCTGAACTGAGAGAGCAGATGCTGCAGGGAGAGAGTGCAAGAATGTTGCAGTGAGTTGGAAGGTTACAGGGTAGGCCAGGTTATGCATTGAGATGCCTGGTAATGAAGCTAATGGAATGGGTTCTGGCGAATGCAGCTACATGTGTGATGGATTTAGAGATGGACTACTGGCAAGCAAGTGAGAGTGGGCTGGTATTCAGAACCTGATTGAGATGCAATGGAAGGGCTTGTGTTGATGCTGTTGCAGGTAGTTTGAGCTGCAGAAATTGGTTGTGCAGGCATGATACAAGGGACTGGCAAATGGAGGTTGCAAGATGGTTTTGCAGGTGCTTAAATTTGTGTATGTGCAACTGTGCTTGAGTGTGGTTAGGGTGCAGGTCTGATAATAGGAGGATGGTTCAGTGTTGGCTTGGCAGTGAATGGGAATTGCAGGTGGAATTGAGGCCCAACATGTCTGGCAGAGATGCTTGGCCTGTGCAAGCTGTGCAAAAGCCTAGGCCACTCAGCCCATCTAGCTGAGTAAAGATGACTCAGAACCCAGTCAGCTCTGACTCGCCTGACTCGGTCGATTTGACCCGAGCTGACTCATAGCTGACTCCCTCATCTGCCTTGACCTTTGACTAACAGTTGACCCATTTGACCGTCAGTCCTAACGGAGGACTGACGGAATATTCCGTCGCATATTCTCTCGACGGACGGGGGACTTTTCAAGTGGCCGACGACGACTATTCCTATTGGATTCCGCCACAATTCCAGATTTTCCTACGAGCAAAAAAAAAAATCCAAATTTTCTATGGACTTCTCTCATGGGTGTGAAGACTTGGGCTAGGAATTGGATGGAGAATTGGACTCAAATTTGGAAAGAGAAGGTGGAAGAGTTGAGAAAAGCTTGGATTTGGAAATTGAATTGCAAAAGGAAAAGGATTCTACTCCTTAGAAGATTTGGAGAATATTGAAGCCTATAAATAGAGAAGTTTTCTACAACTTCTATACACCTCTCTACACACACAACACTTGTGTTTTTGCTTGTTTTTCTAAGATTCTTCTTTTTAATTACTTGTGTGAACTTGAAAATTCTTCTTTTAATAATTATTATTTGTGTGAATTTCAAAAGCATGAGTAGCTAATTTTCTTATTGATTGAGGATGAATTCCTAGTTCTTAACATATGATTTAAGTTTTTGTTTTCAATTCTATCTTGAAGTTGTTCACATAATTATCGTTTGTTTTTACTAATAGGAATGATCTTAAAGACATTCATGATTGATTGATAGATTGTTTGGAGTGCACGCTAAATTGATTTGTTAATTTGATCTAAAGCTAGTGAAAGTTAGGAGATAAGTAATCGTTTCTTGACTCTTTACATAAGTAGCAAACACGAGACCTTGAGGAGGGATTCCGTGGAGCAATTGTGTGTAGAAACAACGTTAGCAAGTAGACCTTGATCTAAGAGTCTAACTACTAATATTGACCTAATAAGTTCATGAATCTTAATGCGTTTATTTAAATTACATCTAGAGTGAGCTACTACTAGGTGGTTTGGTAAATAGAATCCGGTAGTCGAGAACTTCCGTGTCCGGTGATATAAGGGATTTAGGGGTTTAGCACTGAGCTAGCTGCTATACCTACGGTTGGTGATAATTTGTGACTAATAACAAGTAGAATAGAACATAACTTGATTCATTGTTTCGTAACGAAGAAGGATTCCTTGATCTTGTCTCTCTTATTGCTTTCAACTTTATCTTTTAATTGCTTTGTTTATTTTCTTTTGCTTTTTACACCCCCCTTTCGTGACAAATTTTACAACTAGAATCTCGTGCTCCTCGTGGGATCGACCTTGACTACCCTATATTACTTGTTAATTAGGTAGTAAAGTATTAATTAATTTGATTGCACCTACGACATGCATCAAATTTTGGCGCCGCTGCCGGGGAGCAACGGGCGATTTTTAGTTGTTTTTAATTTTTCTTTTTGCTTTATTCTTGCTTTGTTAGATTCTTTACCGTATCTAACTTAGTTTGTGAGAATCTTGTTTCGTGTTATACCTTTGGTGAATGCTTAAAGAGGGCGCATGAGTCCAATACGTCTTCGATCCGGCACTCAACTAAAGGATTTCATTCGAGCGATTAACACTCCACTTTCTCCTTCTTCATCAAGTGATTCGGACAAAGAGGAAGAAACAATGGCTGATCGTACACTAAAGGACCTAGCTTCTCACAAGCTTGATACACAACAATGGTGTATCCAAACTAATTCAACCTTCGAGATCAAGCCGGGTTGATTAGAGAGTTACCAAAGTTCCATGGCATGGTGAATGAGGACCCAAACAAACATCTTATGGACTTCTACACCATAGTTATGGCTATGCTTCCACCGGAGACTAATGCGGATGGAGCAATGTTGAAAGCTTTCCCGTTTTCTTTGGCGGGTAATGCTAAGGAATGGTTATATTATTTGCCTTCCGGAAGTATCACAACATGGAATGGGATGAAGAAACTTTTCCTCGAGAGATATTTCCCGCATCCAAAGCTACTCAAATTCGCAAGGAGATTTGTGGATTGAAACAACAAGTGGGAGAATCATTGTATGAATGTTGGGAGCGATACAAGAGGTTGGTGGCAAGCTGTCCACACCATCAATTTAGTGATGTTATGATACTCCAATACTTCTATGAAGCTCTCCACCCAAGTGATAGGTCTCTTCTTGACGCCTTGGGTGGTGGTGCACTAATGAACAAGACGGTGGCCCAAGCTACCGAGTTGATTGAAAGTATGGCGGCAAACTCGCAACAATTCTACACAAGGGATGAACCAATGGTTAGGCGAGTGCATGAAGTTAGTGATTCTTCATCACATCTTGATCAAAGGATGAGTAACATGGAGATTATGATGCAAAGGATGGCCGCGGTAATTATTCCGGATAATGAGACCGAACAAGTGAATGCTTTATATCCAAATCAAAGGCCAAGGTACGATCCGTACTCAAATACTTACAATCCCGGGTGGAAGGATCATCCTAACTTTAGCTATGCAAATAAGCAAGCGGCGGTTTCTAATCCATATGCGCAACAAGGTGATTTTCAACAATCACGCTTTCAACCTCAACAACAAGGTGGTTCTCAACAATTCCAACCACAACAAGTCAAGGAGCGTGATTCTTTGAATGATGACAAGCTCAATGCGTTAATGCAAGGTATGCAAGGTCTTACTTCTATGTTCCAACAAAGCCAACAACACCAACAAAAGACCGATTCGGCAATCAAGGAGTTACAAATTCAAGTGGGGCAATTAGCGACCGATGTGAACTTATTGAAAGCGCAAGCGTCCCACAAAACTTCCTTCACAACCAATTGTTAATCCAAGAGAGAGCGTTAATGCGATTACTTTGAGGAATGGGAAACAAGTGGAGCAACCAAATCAACAAGATAAGGTGTATGATGAGAAGAGGAAATTGAAACCGCACCAAAGGAGAAAACATCTCCTACCAACCAACCCGAGGAGAGGGTTCCTACTTTCACAACTCCACCCCCGTTCCCTAGCCGATTTGCTAAATCAAAGAGAGACTTGGAATACATGGATATTTGGGAGATCTTTAAGAAAGTACAAGTCAATATTCCACTCATAGAAGCTATTCGTCAAATTCCTCGTTGTGCAAAGTTCTTAAAGGAGTTGTGCATGAAGAAGAAAAGGTTGAAAGGGAATGAAGTCATGAGTGTGGGGGAGAATGCTTCGGCATTTATTCTCAAGAAACTCCCACCAAAATTAAAGGACCCCGGTAGTTTCAATATACCTTGCACAATTGGTAAAACAAGGTTTACTCGAGCTTTGCTAGATTTGGGAGCGTCGGTTAATGTTATGCCTTCCTCGATTTATGATTCTTTGAATCTCGGTCCTCTTAAAGAGACCGGGGTAGTTCTTGAACTTGCTAACCGATCTAATGTTTACCCGAAAGGGATTGTTGAGAATGTTTTGGTGCAGGTTAATAAGCTTGTATTTCCGGCCGATTTCTATGTCTTAGACATGAATGATGAGAATTCTTCCAAGTCTACACCTTTGTTATTGGGTAGACCATTCTTGAGCACCGCCGGAACAAAGATTGATGTCCAAAATGGCACCTTGACCATGGAGTTTGATGGTACACTCATCCACTTCAATATCTTTGAGACAACGCGATACCCTAGTGATGTGAAATCATGTTTTCCCGTAAAAGAGATTGATCCGGGCTAATGAATCTTGCAAGAGCTAAGTCGGGCCGTCGACTTTAAAACAAGCGCTTAATGGGAGGCAACCCATCGGTTTTGTATTTCTTATTTTTTTTTGCTTTTTGTTATTTCTTTTTCTTGTTTCTTATCATGTTAAAATTTCCCACCTTGACTTTACTAGGAGGATTCACTTACATTGAGGACAATGTAAGGTTTAAGTGTGGGGGAGTGGTTAAGCATGTTTTTAAAACAAAAATTACAAAAAAATGAAAAAAATTTTAAAAAAAAAAAGTTTTACTTAAAACCTTCAACTTTTAAAGATTTTAGAGTCACTAGCATACTTCTAGGTATGTTTACATAGAGATTTTGACCGACATAATTGAACTTGGAAATGTTAGAGAACTACATTCGGATTTCTTGTTTGTTTGAGTGTTAAATAATGGATTTAATCATGCCGGTGATGTGAATTTGGTGCAGGGAGAAATGCTTTATTAGAGTTGCTGATCAATCATTAGTGGAGACTACCCGTATTCATATCATGAGAGGCACCAACCCGAAATTTTCCATCTACTAAAGAGCTTCTTTTGAGTGTGTGTCACCGTACGTTAATTCCGGTAGAATGGTGAGCTACCCAACCTCCCACCAATAGAAGCACTACTCTTTGATCTCTTGAGTGCTAATTTTGTCAATCATGAGGGTGACGTCCATGGATGAAAGCTTCCTTCTTATAGTCCGATTTGCAGTTAGCACCATTCTCTCTCGCGACAACAACGGATCCATAGAAACACTCTCATCATCAACAAGGAGGGACATCAAAATCTACAAGGAAAGTTGGAAAAAGTTTAAGGTTTACAAGCAACGGAACGAGAAAAAGAGCAAATTTCAAATTCAAGTAAAGCAACATATAAAGAGCGGATTTTTACATATTTTGAAGACTTACAATACAATGAGGTAATTTTATATCCAAGTATGAAGACTTATTCATGAAAACGAAGAAAATTAAAAGGTGAGAATTTTTTGAAGTTTATGATTTCAAGACGATACAAGTTGTGAAGAATCAAGCGGTAAAATACTTCTCCCACGGCCATGGTTTATTTTTTGTATTTAATTTCTCTTGTTTTTTAAAAAAATAAAAAAATAATAAAAAAAAAAAATAATAATAATAATAAAGAGAAAAACAAGAGAAATATTTGTATAAGCCGTGGGAAGGAAAATCTATAAGGTAGTTTCAAGCGACAAGGATATTTAAGGTAAAAAGAGTTAAGAATTGTTAAGGATTTATGAAACTCAAGGGTTTATCATCAATAGTTGAAACCGAAGACGAAGATTACGAAGACGAACGAGGAGCGGAAGACGTTTCTATTGGATGCCGTGAGAGTGGTGTTATCATAATTGGCGATCGGATGTGAAGGTGAGTAAGTAATCTCATCCTCGATAATAATGGTTGATTTCCTTTCTTAGAGATCGTCAGAAAAATGGTTTTTCAAAATATTAAAAGATGTGGGTTTTTAAAAAAAAAATTCGGAAGTTGTCCTTCCCACCATTCAACGTGTTGCGAAATTCTCTCTTCATTCCTACCTGCACACATGTGAGAACTATAAAAAGCCGTTTTTTTTTTTTTGAGTGTAATTATCATAAAATCCTTTTTGGTGAGGCAGAAGTCGAGGCGAAATGCTTATTGATCGTTTCTCAAACACGCATTCTCTCATTATGGTGTGGTTATTTCTCACTCAACATTTAAGAACGAGAATATGTTCTTTAGTATTTCTAACTTCTTATTACTAGCATGCGAAACTCTATGTCCTCATAACTTTTTGGATGCTTGTGACGCTGAACGCTTTGAAGTTGTGAGTTTTTAGTTTGATTTGCTCGAGGACTAGCAAAGTCTAAGTGTGGGGAATTTGATAGGTGTAGAATACACCTAATTTACTATCTAGTAGTTTATGCTTTCTTTGCTATTTTTCTTGTAAATTATGTATTTTATGCTTGTTTTGAGTTTTATAGCTACTTGGTCGCACGGAGGAAAAGAAGAAGAAAGCACCCAATTTGAGCCAAAAGGGCAAAAAGGTCATTTTACGGGCGATTGATATATGGAGCCTGTTGAGGTTAAGGGGCTGCCAAACTGGGTAGCCCTTATCCAGAAACACAGTGCTGTTATCAGTTGGTAAAAGGGTTGGGTTATGTTCATGGATGTTGAAACCCAAACCCATTGACCCACGCCCGAACCCGGATCCAAGCCCGAGTACCAATATTCCGACCCATTTATAACTTACCCCTAAATTCGAGAAGATTTATCTTCTCAATCATTTTTGCATCTGAAATCGAGAAAAGGAAGAGAAGTTTATTGTGAGGTTGAGAAGGAATCGATGTTCCTGAGTGAAACTGAGATGGGGTTTGTGTGATTTTTGTTGAATCGAGAGAGGCAGAGATCGAGATGCAAAAGAAGAGCAGATCGAGAAAATAATTGATGAAGATCGACTGTGGGTGAAGGTTGGATTCATGGCGATTCAGGGTAATGGAGAAGAAGAAATTGCAGAATGGGTTGTGATGAATCGGTATGAGATTGAATGAAACCGGGTATTGAAAAGTCATGCAAGAGAGGCTGAGTATTGTGGAATTGAAACGCAGAGAAGAAACCAGGGTTTGATGGTGATTTGGTCTCTGCAATTGATAGATTGCTGTCGATTTGAGAAATCGAATGAAGGTGTTGATGATTTGGTGTTACGAGTCTGCTGCTGCAATCAATTGACATGAAATAAGAGATGGCTATGGAATCGAATTTGAGAATCACAGAAATGGATCTCACTTTGAGATGTTGATGATGATGGGGAGTTGAAAATACAGAGAAGAACATAGTGAGAATTGGTTGTGGTGGTGATTGAATGGGTAAAACTCAATTTGAGTTTGTATTGATTGGATAGAATGGTTGATGCTAGTGAGGAGTTGGTGCTGGCCTAGGATTGAAGTTGCAGCTGGGAATGGCTTGAACTGAAAGAATTGTTGTCAATTGTTGGCAATGAAGAATCATGTGAAGCTTCGGTGTGTCTTTGTAAGACTCAAGACCCGGAGAAGATGATAAAACAATAATTGGGATTGTGTGAGGGTTTCCAGAGGTGATTCGGGAAGTTCGGATGAGCGCGAAATGGAGATTTGGATTGAATTGGTGGAGCTCATGGATGCTGTTGCTGCCATAGAAATGAATGGAGTTGCTGTGTGTAAAGTGAAGCAGGCATGTGAGTGCTGAACTGAGAGAGCAGATGCTGCAGGGAGAGAGTGCAAGAATGTTGCAGTGAGTTGGAAGGTTACAGGGCAGGCCAGGTTATGCATTGAGATGCCTGGTAATGAAGCTAATGGAATGGGTTCTGGCGAATGCAGCTACATGTGTGATGGATTTAGAGATGGACTACTGGCAAGCAAGTGAGAGTGGGCTGGTATTCGTAACTCCGATTGAGATGCAATGGAAGGGCTTGTGTTGATCTTGTGCGGGTAGTTTGAGCCGCAAAATTGGTTGTGCGAGGCATGATACAAGGGACCGGCAAATGGAGGTTGCAAGAAGAAGTGTTTGGATATTCGAAACACTTAGCTTGTTTTTGAATGAACTCTTCTTATCAAAAAGAAGAAGTGACATTCGAAAATCATGTTCCATTCTTTGTCCACTCTTTTTAATATGTATAGTTTATTCAATATAAATACTACACTAAGACGTAAAGAGATACTGAAGAGTACTTTATCTTTGATTTAAGACTTCAAGTTAGCACACATTACCTTAATAATCCATCTCATGTAAGTTTTATTTAGCTTTACTGTCTTTCAAATAAAACTCTTGATTGACCAATACAAAACCCATGTCTGCGAAAACTCTGGGTGAAAAGTCATATAGGTTATTCCGTTAAGGTAATAGGGTGTTTGGATAGGGTGCAAGAAGTAACTTTTTTGCTTTTTTAAGTTAAAAAGCAAGAAGCATGTTTGGGAACCAGATTTAGGAATAACTTTTAGAAGTAGATAAGTTACTTCTTTTTGGAGCAAAAATCTTTTGCTTTTCAACTTCTCAGGATCGACTTCTCATTGAAATCACGGGTTTTGTTTCTCTTTGTTTCTTTTTTTTTCCTCTTTCCACAAACCCATTTACTTGCTCTATTTCGATGATGATGAAGATAGGATTTATAAACTGGATATATTATGTAAAGATCTATTACAAGATTATGATTAACGGTTTATGATCTTCATGCTAGGTATTTTGAATTTTTTTGATTTTCTTTTTCTTTTTTGATCATCTGTTATGGGTTTTGAAAAGGAAATCACGTTTTGGACCTAATTACTCTATGTTTTGCTTCATGTTCATCAAATCTTTTGTTTGATCAACATACTAATCTATATTTTCTTCTTTTTGGAGATTTTAGTAGATCATATCATCAATTTTGCTATTCTTGTAATGGATTGAAACTAAATTTAACCAAAACCTAATTTTTGTGTTCTTCATCAACCCCATGTAAAGTGAACATTTTTTTTCTTTTTTCATGATTGAATGAAATTTCTTGAGCTTGCTGGTGAAAATCATAGGAACATGGGTTTAATCGCCCAGAAAATCTAGTCATCGAGCAAAAAATCTCGAAATCAACCATTAAAACTCACAAGTCGTTAAAGCTTGCTGATTTTTTTTGTATTTTTTTTTTATTAGTTTGCCAAACTAACTTCTCAATATTTTTGACTTCTAGAAGTACTTCTGAGAAGTCGAGAAGCACTTCAGTATCCAAACAAGCCCTAAACATGAGAATTGGTTGAAACTGACTGTAACATATTCTCAACTGCTTGGTGTGTTGGAAGTTCATGATTGATGGTTATAGCCCCATTTTCGCTCCACTTCCCGATGATGGGCAGGGATTTGGAGATATTTTATAAAGAGGGGAGTCCCTTTTCTTCTCATCACCGCAACTTTCAAGTATCCCATTTTACTACAAAATTGAGAGAAAAAAGAAGACTTCATTCTCGCACATTGGATGGTTCTTCATATTTCTATTGGTGATTATAAGATCTCGTTAAGGTATGTTTCTAATTCCTTTGTTTACTATGAATCATGATCTTAGTTTTGGGCGAGATCCTATACTTGTATGCATTGGTTGTGATGAATGTATAAAATAAGAAATTGTTACATTGGTATCTAGAGCATGGTTGTTCCCTTAATTGAGAATCTGATTTTGATTTTAGAAACTTAATGATTTGTTATCGGAGTATGTTGCCTAGTATGAATTACCTTTTACTCTCAGATTAAGTTTACATAAAACTGATCATATGCATTGAAGGTTAATGATAAAATGTCCAAGAGATATTCTTTTCTGAGTTGTATATGTAAGCTTGTAAACATTGAAATTATACCTGGGTTTATGATCAGATACATACATAGTTGAATTATATATTGTTTGATCTATGCTTACAAGACAGGAGGGTTTGGTGTGTCACCCAGCGGCTGGGATACATTGGTTTTTCTAACTACCGTCTAGGATCTTCCCTCCCCTCCTGGAGTAACGTACTTAAATTGGTTAATCCAATGGCTGGCCATCCCTCGCGTCCCACGATATGTGTATTAATTTGTAATCTTAAAAGCCAATCGTAACTAGGTTTTTCATTGTATGTAACGGTAATTTTTGTGGATGATTTAGGCTTTCCATTGTCTCTTCATGTTTCGATCATCTTTTCCTCCTAAGTTCCCCAATCCATAGTGTATTATAAACCCTAGGATGCCTTTCTATTAACCTCCTCAATAACGACATGTATTCCATATTCCCAATCCATATTGATTTTTGCCTACTGCACAGAAAAATAAACGCTCATCCTTGCATTAATTGGATTCTCTCTATAAAATGGCTAATCCCGATCAGTTCCAACTTCCAATGGAACATGTAAGTCTTTTTACCGTAGCTTCCAATTTTGTTTTACATCCCCTTTCGATCCGTTGATTACTTTTCGTTTCATTCTTACAAAATTGCTACAAGTTATGTTTCAAATCCTATCAGAATTTTGTGTTGTGGTTTTTGGTTTGCCCTTCCTAATCTTAATTTTCCTATTTTTTTTTATAAATCCTTCATTAGGTCTAGCCTATTGTTTATCGGTGAAAACTATTTCTGCCGGTTTTGGTAATTTGGGTGTGTGGATGAGAAATGAATCTAAACCCTAAACAAATACACTGCACGGGAGTGCTTGTGATTCGAGAAATCAATCTGTACAACTCTGGCCTAAACCAAGAAATGGTCGTTCTAGACTTGCTTCGGTCACAAAGTGAAGGAGATGGGGTTGATCTTAGGGAGGGAAGCGAAGAAGGTGTTGAGATTGTGAAGGTGTTGGTGTGGTACGACTTGTATCGTAAAGCCGAATTGGCCTCGCAATGTAAGTTATCGTTACGTGTTGGGATACGATTGTATCAACACTTGGTTTTCTGTCTTGTCTTGTGTGTCTTGTGGAAATAGGGAGGAGAACCTAGTTATACAAGTCATAAAGCACAAACCTCGTCTCTCGTAGGAAGTGGAGTGATGGAGTAGTGGAGTCGTGTGTTAGTGTCACACGATCAGTCTTGCCCACTTCTCCCATCATCACTAACCGTCCATGTCTTCCCCGACACGTTCTTGTGATGAGCGCACGCGCGCCGTAAACCACCAAAGCAAGTATCCTCCAGCTTTGTGACATGCCGATGTCTCGATTGTGTGGATCATGGGACCCACAGAAGGTAGCATACAGTGCTAGGTTTAAATAACTAAGTTATTTGGGAAACCGATATTTATGAAATATCGCATGTATTCTATGCATGTAATGCATTGAATATATTCAAGCATGTATGAAACATCGTTGTTTTAAGTCTTAACGGAGTAAGTCACGATCAAGTGTCTTAAAACAACATCATGTCCAACCATCTTCGAGTGATCGTTTGGAGGCTGCATGGGCGAGCCATACTTTGGCCGATCAGTCCATGTGGAAAAGTGGCGGACGGTGATCATGGGGATGCCTCATTGGTTGTTTAACTCCTAACTAGGGCTTCTTAACCAAGCAGGTAGAGTTGGACGGACGAGATGATCTGTGACGCTCATCTGCGACCGTTGATGAAGTTTTAGGGTTTTGAAGAGGTGCGCAAGCATCACTCTTCAGCTTGGTCGAATCCAAGCATGGGAGACGTTTTTGACAGGACCGACCGGGCATGCGTGTAGACGGCTTGTCGGTTTACACGTTCGTACCTCACTGTCCCATGAAAGTGTGATCTAAACCACTCAATTTGTCCGGCAAAGAGGAGCGTCTGAGATTGATTTGCGACAGAAATCCCATGCCGCAAAGGAGTTAAAGACCACACGTCATGCCTACTTCGGACGCGCGTTTCGAGACTTCCATCCATGGTTGGCCTTGGTCAATCAGTCAGGCATGTAGATGGGCCCACGGTGATGGTGTTGACATGCTCGGGACCCTTTGAATCTACATCTACACCCTCCATCTATGCTTGCGAAGATGGACGCTCGTGATCGATTAGCGACACATGTAATATGCCGCAAACCCTAATTACGGTTTTGGATTGGTCGTGTGTACACGACTTCAGCCTAACGGTTTGGCATGCTACGCTCCTCCTTTGGGGAGGCCGACCACGTGGGGCCCACATTGGGTCGGTGGTGAACATGGTGATACCTGACTGACGGTCGTAGGCCTGATCTAATCCATCCAAACATGCTGGTGAAGTTGGATGGTCGTGATCAATTTGAGACCTTAGTGGAATTTCCTGCGACCCTTTAAGCATTACGCCGGCCATACTTTGGGCAAACGCACGTTGCTCTATGGCTAGGTCAGGAGATGGTCGACCAGGCAGGTAGAGAGGGGGACCGCCGGTGTGCAGGACAAGCTTGTCCGACCGGTCATGGGATAATCCACGCCGTTCAATCATGCCATCGGTGAAGTTGGACGACCGTGGTCGGTTTTGAGATCGCCACATGGTCTTGTGCGCACAAGCTTTTCCAAGCTGCTCCACACCAACCCAACCATCCTACTTTAGGATGGTTTTCGGTGGTTATTTGGGAGGCATGGTATGTATTCGACCGACCAGGGCATAAACTGGGCGCCGGTGGTCATTAAGGTGGTAGCCGCTCCCGCCGAGGATCGTCCAGTGGTTAAATCATACGGCCAACTTGCGTGGTCGTGATTGTTTCTAAGACTTATATGGACAGTCCATTCAAATATGCTCAATCGGGCTAGTATAACATACCGAGAGATTTATGCTCAATCAAAGCTAGTATAACATACCGAGAGATGTAGCTCAGACGGGTATTTCGTGCATGCCTTACTATTGACACTTGGAGATTCGTGTTACTCCGCTAAGAGCAACACTCGATCGTCATGCCGCACTAATAATGAGAGTTATGTGGGAACAAAGACAGAAATACAAGGCTAGTCATGCATTAATTAATAATGATATAAATTCACAGGGTATATGGGATTGTTGCCACATGCTCCAACTTGGATGAATTTTGTGTATTTAATTCACAAAATACTGGGATTGTTGCCACATGCTCCATTCTAGGTGAATTAGTAAAGTGAAGAAGTATTCATCACTTATCAGTGGATTTATCCTTTGCATGATTTCAGCGCATAAATTTGGTTTTACAATTTTATCCCTAAACTAAAATCCACCATCAACATTAAGTCCCCTGCCTAGATCATAATGGTTACACTATTGTGGGGTAGGCATTAGATGGTGACAAATAAAGATAAAACTTTTGAGACAAAGTTAGATGTTACCCGGGAGAGACGGGTCGTCCCGTCCTTGGATCATGTCACGTTCAAGAGGCGTCCAGCGAGCATTCCCATAGCATGATGTCGGTCTTGCCCGCTTCGATGGACCTTTGTTATGCCTCGGTTTGCGTTCGTGGGGCTCTCAGGCCTACTTCGCACGATCGTGGGACTCATCATGCGCCTGCTTGATCGAACGTGGGCTTGTTGTGCCTGCTTCGTTCGTGGGGTTACTGCGCCTGCTTCGCTCGATCGTGGGACTCATCATGCGCATGCTTGATCGAACGTGGGCTTGTTGGCCTGTTTTGACCGTACGGTTGATGTGCTTGCTTGAGTGTCATCCTTATTACTTCGACCAAACACCGACCCTGCTATCTTGACCAAACACCGGCCTTGCTGCCTTGACCAAACACTGACCTTGCAGCCTATTTTACTTCGCTCGAACGTGGGACCCACCGCGTGCTTGCTTTGCTCAAAAATGAACCTTGTGTGCTCAAATGTGAATGTGGGTCCTGCAGAGAGCGTCGAAGCAGCTTCTGGAGCAAGCAGGTCCCGGAGAGCGTTGAAGTAGCTTCTGGAGTGTACGTCTAAGTGGGTCCCGAAAAGAGCGTTGAAGTGTTGAAACGACTTCTTCTGGAGAGAGTTGAAATGCTTTCTTCTGGAGAGAGAGCATTGAAGCGGCTTCTCTTCACGGAGGGAGCGCTGAATCGGCTTCTTCTTCTGTTTGGTTTCCCCTTGCAAATTACATGCTTCTTGATTGACCATCTCTCTTGTGCTGAAGAAGTTCTTGACTGACGGCGAAGGAATTTCATGCCGAGCCTCGGTCCCAAGCGTGGTCTTCGTGGCTCTATCTTGTATGCCCGATGGGTCTTTTTGTACGTAGTGGTCGTTGATATAGTGAAGCTCGGATGGTATCAATCGACGAGCAACAACGGTTCTTGGCAAAAGCAGATGTGATCGAAGAGACCGGGCAGGAGAGGCGTGGTGGCAACTTGCACGAACTTGGAACCCTTCATACAATGGTAGAGATCGTCTCGTTATTAGAGGGAGAAGCTGGAACCGATGGCTTTCTTGATGTTTCTTCATGGAATATAGAAGAGGGAGACAGTCCCCTGCCCACGAGTATCCACTGAGCTTTCGACTTGATAGATGTTGTCACGCTGGGTTCATGAGGCCGTATTTACGCCTGCGTTGCGCTTCATAGACGTCCAGGAATATCACCGGCCTTTGAAAATACGTCTGCACTCTTGAGTATATCCTCGTCTTTGGACATCTTGGAATGATAGCGTTCTTGCATCTCTCTAAATTCACCATCTTTGAGATGGGCAGTGCTAAGCGTCATACTCCTTTGCCATTATCATCTTTGGATAGTGTCTTTGAGGAGTATGGAAGTTCCTTCATGCGAATGACTTAACTAATGATGAATCTCTTGACATGGAGAATCAGATATACCTCTTAAGACCTGTGCAATCTCCTTTGGTAACGCAACTACTTCTTCTACGGAGACGAAATTAAAGCGTCTCTCATTGATGTTGCTTTGCCGAGCCGACATGGAACATCTTGGACATTGTTTCATCATTGTGGCAGTCGTGCATGCGGTACTAGAGTTGGAGTTGATGCGCAGGATGTTGTATCTCGGTGGTTTTCCTCCTACAAGAATCTGCTTACAAAATGCTGAAGGTTATATTGCCCGTTGGTGAAATATATGCTTCCATGAACATCGTGAGGCTCTTCATTACCGGTAGGCTTGCTATTTCTAAGCAGGCGGTGTGATGTCGCAACCGAGCGTTTAGCAAGCAGCTTCACGGAGTTCGCAGGATGTCTAAAAGCGCTGGTTTTTTAACAAAGCATGATTGATGTGTACCGCCCTATTGATGCGCAATTACACCTTGAGGTGTCGGCTCCAGTGAGATCTCGAAGATCTCCGGGCCCGCTCTCGTCCGGATGACATAATAGGCGAACCCTTTGTGATGATTTGAAGATGACAATATTCGTTGAATCTTCGTAAACGCTTCCTCGCCGTAGTGCGGTCCAGATTTAAACTTGCTCCTTTCTTCAAAGAAGGGAGTGAATGAAGCAACGAGCTAGGCTAGACCATGTATAAAACGTCGAATGTAGTTCACCTTGCCCTTGAAGCTTTGGATCTCCTTCACGGTTCGCGAAACGGCATTGTGAGGATAGCTTGAGTCTTGGATTTGATTGCATCATGCTCATACATCCTTATGTGGTTGTAGCCGCTATATCCATCCATGGAGGAGAACATGTCGTGTCCGCTGGTAGCATCTACCAACATGTTGATGTTAGGTAGAGGAAAATCGTCTTTGGGGCAGCATTCGTTCAAGTCTCTGGAATCCATGTAAAACCTGATCTCGCGCCTGAATTGTCTTGGAGATTGTTTGATCGGCTTGGATCAGAGATTATATGAATGCTTACACAAGGTCGAGCTGATGGAGATAGGCCTAGGAGATTCCTCATCGTCGAGCTCATTAGTTGTGGAGTTGTTGCCATCTTGCAACTGTCGTGGAGCGTCTAGCACTTCTTCTTGTGGCTCGTCGTTGTAGTTGCGTTACGTTGGGCGGAGAGACTGGTAACTCCCTCGCTAATTTCTAACAAATGGTGTCGGATACGGTCTTCCCTTTCTGGTCAAGGCTTTCCACAAAAGTTCGCTCCCTCTTAGCGTGAGCGTGGGTTGCGGCTTCACTGGATGAAGAAGAACGCCTTGTCAGCAAAGATGCATCTTGGGGCTTAGCCCTCAATGATGCGAGTCGGTCCTCCTCCTGAATTGACGTCCACGTGGGGAGTGGGATGCAATGAACTTTGTCCGATCCTTCATGCGGAGCTTCTCTTGGTTCAAACAATTCCACTCCACATATCGGTGCATAGGAAGACAACGATGCAGGGATACGAACGACTTCTTTATTCAGCATAGTCTTCATGCACTGGCGATATGTCGAAGGGACAATCCTACTCATCATAAAGCCACAGCCTCCCCGATATCATGTGGTAGTCCGGCTCTTTTTCTATGACTTCGAATTTCACCTTTGACCGGACGGCCATACGTATAAATTCAAAGTTGACATACCCGTACGTGTTGGTTTGGTTTCCCTCGAAGTCCTGTCATTGTAGTAGGCTTCCGATCTTGCCCGGGCGAACCTTGGCCGTCTTTGAGAGTCTAGAGAGTAATCACATTCGGAGACGCTCTTGTGTCGATAAGGGACTCTTGAACTCGAATGCTTGATGCGTGCGGTAACATGTAGGGCACGGTTGTGACCTTCCTCCGGTTGATTGCAAAAAACGCCTCCGCCCGATTCTTCAAGAGGTGTAAAAGTTCGCATAAACTTTCCACTAGAGAAGCCGCTTCCCGATCCACCGGCCTCTCGGTTCATAGTGAAACTATTTACTTGAGGAGGATCGTTGTGAGGATCAGTCCCAGGTAGGAGTCCCCATGACAGACCGCTCATAGATGTCATCTTGATGAGGAGATAAAGTATGTCGTCTGTCGCTTCTTTGATCGTGTCCATGTAGGCCCGCGCCGTTGAAGTACCTACTCCGGATGCGTTGAATGCGTTCCTTTTTGGCTCCGTGGGCTGTCGTGGCTCTTGTGGAAATCGATCGCTTAATGTCTTAAGAAAAGTGAGTACCTCTTTCCGAGTTGTAGCCATATCCGTTGAGTCTTAGCAAGAACTTCCCGCTCTCCATCAAGTCTCGCGATGGTAATGGGAGATGGTCCTCCTCTTGTCCCTCCGGCTCCTCGTCCTGATGAAGGAATGGAAGTTGTTGTTCTGGTGATCGCCGGAGGTGTTACACTTGAGGAAATGCCGAAATTCGCGGCTGCTCTGGCTCTAGTGATATGAGACTTTACACTTACTGGAACATCTCCTGCTCCGTTGGCGTTGGTGGTAGAAGTGACAGCTCCACGAGATGTATTGACCACAGTAGCTCCACTGACAGGTACATCAATACCGAGAGTGTTATCTGCACTAGCTCCATCGCACTGATTATTGATCCCGACCTAAGTTCTACCATCTTGAAACAGTTGATGATTGAATTGAATCTAAGATCTACCCTTCTAAATTGACAAAATTGAATTAGATTTTGAAGGGATTGACTTTACAACCGAGAGATTAACCTCCCGCTGTGGTCGCCATTTGTTTATGGGTGAAAACTATTTCGTCGGTTTGGTAATTTGGGTGTGTGGATGAGAAATGAATCTAAACCCTAAACAAATGCACCGCACGAGAGTGCTTGTGATTCGAGAAATCTGCATACAAATCTGCCTAAACCAAGAAATGGCCGTCCCGACTTACTTCGGTCACAAAGTGAAGGAGATGGGGTTGATCTTAGAGAGGGAAGCGAAGAAGGTGTTTAGATTATGAAGGTGTTGGTTGTGTACGACTTGTATCAGAAAGCTGAACTAGCCTGCAGAATGTAAGCTATCAGTTCTGGTGTTGGGATACGATTGTATCAACACTTGGTTTTCTATCTTGTCTTGTGTGTCTTGTGGAAATAGGAAGGAGAACCTATTTATACAAGTCATAAAGCACAAACCTCGTCTGTCGTAGGAAGTGGAGGAAGTGGAGTGATGGAGTAGTGGAGTCGTGTGTTAGTGTCACACGATCTGCCTTGCCCACTTCTACCCATCATCACTAACCGTCCATGTCTTCCCGACACGTTCTTGTGATGGCGAGTTGCGCGCTACACGCCGTAAACCGCCGCACCAATACCCCAAAGAAGTATCCCCCGCCTTGTGACATGCCGATGTCTCAATTGTGTGGATCGTGGGACCCACAGAAGGTAGCATACTTGTGCTAGGTTTAAATAACTAAGTTATTTGGGAAACCGATATTTATGAAATATCGCGTGTATTCTATGCATGTAATGCATTGAATATATTCAAAGATGTATGAAACATCGTTGTTTTAAGGCTTAATGGAGTAAGTCACGATCAAGCGTCTTAAAATAGCATCATGTCCAACCATCTTCGAGTGATCGTTTGGAGGCCGCATGGGCAAGCCATACTTTGGCCGATCACTCTATGTGGAAGAGTGGCGGACGGTGATCATGGGGATGCCTCATTGGTTGCTTAACTCCTAACCAAAGTGCTTCTTAACCAAGTCGGTAGAGTTGAATGGACGAGATGATATGTGACGCTCATCTCGCGACCGTTGATGAAGTTTTAGGGTTTTGAAGAGGTGCGCAAGCATCACACTTCAGCCTTGGTCTAATCCAAGCATGGGAGACGTTTTTGACAGACCGACCGGGCATGCGTGTAGACGGCTTGCCGATGTACACGTCGGTACCTCACCGTCCCATGAAAGTGTGATCTAAACCACTCAATTTGTCCTAAGCAAAGAGGAGCGGCCGATATTGATTTGCGACAAAATCCCATGCCGCAAAGGAGTTGAAGACCGCACATCATGCCTACTTCGGGCACGCGTTTCAAGACGTCCACCATGGTTGGCCTTGGTCGATCAAAGGCGTGTAGATGGGCCCACGGTGATCGTGTTAACATGCTCGGACCCTTTGAATCTACATCTACACCCTCCATCTCGCTTGAGAAGATGGACGCTCGTGATCGATTAGCGACACATGTAATATACCGCAAACCCTAATTAGGGTTTTGGATTGGTCGTGTGTACACGACTTCAGCCTACTGGTTTGGCAGGCTATGCTCCTCCTTTAGGGAGGCCGACCACGTGGGGCCCACATTGGGTCGGTGGTGAACATGGTGATACCTGACTGACGGTCCTAGGCCTGATCTAATCCATCCAAACATGCTGGTGAAGTTGGATGGTCGTGATCAATTTGAGACCTTAGTGGAATTTCCTGCGACCCTTTAAGCATTACGCCAGCCATACTTTGGGCAAACGCACGTTGCTCTATGGCTAGGTCGAGATAGTCGACCAGGCAGGTAGAGAGGGGGCCTGCCGGTGTGCAGGACAAGCTTGTCCGACCGGTCATGGGATAATCCACACCGTCCAATCATGTCGGTGAAGTTGGACGACCGTGGATGGTTTTGAGACTGCCGTTGGCGGTCTTGTACGCACAAGATTTTCCAAGCTGCTCCACACTAGTCCAACCATCCTACTTTAGGCTGGTGTTCGGTGGTTATTTGGGAGGCATGGTATGTATTCGACCGACCAGGGCATAAACGGCCCGCCGGGTGGTCATTAAGGTGGTAGCCTCGCTCCCGCCGAGGATCGTCTAGGCCGGTTAAATCATGCGGCAAACTTGCGTTGTCGTGATTGTTTCTGAGACTGATATGGACAATCCAGATTCAAATATGCTCAATCGGGCTAGTATAACACACCGAGAGATGTATTCTCAATCGGGCTAGTATAACACACCGAGAGATGTAGCATGTACGGGTATTTCGTGCATGCCTCACTATTAACACTTGGAGATTCGTGTTACTCTGCTGAGAGCAACACTCAGTCGTCATGCCTCACTAATAATGAGAGTTATGTGGGAACATCACAGGAAATACAAGGCCAGTCATGCATTAGTTAATAATGCTATAAATTCACAGGGTATATGGGATTATTGCCATATGGTCCAACCTGGATGAATTTTGTGTATTTAATTCACAGAATACTGGGATTGTTGCCACATGCTCCATTCTAGGTGAATTAGTAAAGTGAAGAAGTATTCATCACTTCTCGGTGGCTTTATCCTTTGCAGGGATGTCAAGATAAATTTGGTTTTACAATTTTAGCCCTAAACTAAAATCCACCATCAACACCTGTGTCACCTAATCCTATGTTTCAATTAGGTTTTTGATGAAATTTGTTTTCCAATTTTCAGTTGTTGCTCAAAGAACAGATGAAATGGCATTTCAAATCAATATCAAACCACAACAGGTACCATCCTACGTTACCAAGTTGAAGAGTTTACGATCCCTTGACGAAGGAAAATCAAGCGTCCATTTTATTGGAAATAAATGGGAAGGTTTGTTTTCATGAGCCATTAAGGTCATCATTCCATTTTAATCCCTAATTCTTCTTACTATTTAGTCCTCTAAGTGTCCAACTGAGAGCAATGGTATAATCACAATATCGTGGTGCTAATTGATCCCTACTAATCACCAACTTTGAGTATAATTTATGTCATTCTCACTTCAAAGGTGGATGTATGCTTACTTTTATGGGAGTGACGGCGGTGGGAGTGAAAGCAGTGGTGGCACTTTGGAGGTCAGGGAGTCGGAGGAGGTTAAATACACATTTTATAAACTGCAAATATATGAGTCATTGTTTGCCCACTGCAATTGCGTTTTTGGTACTTCTATTGTATTGCAAAGTCTTTTCTTCCACGGTACAACAACTTTAAGTGATGAGGTTTTGTTAGAGCACTGCTCGGTCGAACTCGCAAGCATTGCTATCTCAAGCTTGTTTGTCAAGTTTAGTTGCCAAAACTATAAGTTTTGATTTCTAGTCTACTTATAGCTAAGTCTCGGATTAGGATAGAAAGTGTAGTTGAGCATTAGACTTCACGGCGTTCATCGATTGAAGACGAAGAACTACTAAGGGGAGCTTGTGGAACTTCATCAACAAAAGGTATGTGGAGACTTGAACTCATTTATCACTCAAAAGTCTATCTACTATATCTCCTATTTGAGACAAAAGTCGTATAACTATATAGACTTCGATTATAAACATTTGATATTTCGAGTTGAGTTTAACTCGCTAACATATTTCTCGAAATATGTGTCGGTAAGCTTTCACTTTAACCAAGTTTATCTTATATTTTTGACGAAAGTCAAAAGATGATCATGTGAAAATCGCCCGATAACATTTTACATGATTTGTGTGAGACAGTCATTTGATGTAAACTCGGAATGTTTCGTATTGATCATTCGATCAATTGAAAATTGCTTTGAAGCTAATAGTTTGTGTGAGATAGCTATTGTCGTCTTCTAAGAATGTTTCAATAGTTGAAATGAGAGCTTAGAAAAATTAACCATGATTGGATATAGCATAGTATGCGTACTTGTATGCTAACTGTTGCAAGTTATTCTAAGTCCGGGAACCATAATATGCATACCTGTATACGTGCTGGTTGGTTTAGGTGTCTAAAACACCTAATTCTAGTATCGGTTTTCTTACGCTTTTATTAGCTATCTTTCTCGTAAATTTGTATATTACGCTTGGTTTTTGCATTTTTAGGTACAATGGCTTCAAGTTGCATAAAGGAGGAAAAAGGGAAAAAATGGACCATATTGATATACACGCTAAAAGCTCATGTCAGTGAACTCATGAATTCCGGGACCGAAAGACATTGGTGGTGCTCCCATAGCCATCTGAGAATCCATTTTTCTTAAGAACACTCGGAAGTCAGGGAGCTGCAAAGTTTGATCGATTCTAGACAACTATAAACTATGAGCTTTGTGGGTCATGTAGGTGCTTTGATGGGCTTAAAGATGTGCGTCTATTTTAGACCACAAATTGTATGTGGACTTCACACATGAGCAGAACAAATATGTAGAAGGAGATAGAGCAACAGAGAAAGGAAATTAGGTTGAGTTCGAAATCAAATTTACAAGCTCAGAGGAATCCGAGCACACCATGGTCTGATATAGCCGTCGACCAAGACTCGCTTGATGTCACCGCTAGCCACGGCTAAATGCTCGTCTGCCAAAGGTTGAGGAGAACTCAAGCAGAAAATGAGAACGAGAAGATGGTCCTGTTGTCATCCTTTATGGGTGAAATCATGAGTAAAACACCAGCAGAGAAGGGGATCTCAAGCTGCTAATTGTGAGGGTTTTGATGACTGTTTGGGCTAGTGTCATTGAAGAAGTTTGGGTTGTACTTGAACTCGAGAAATCCAGAAAGAATGATTTCGTACATCCCCTCTTTTCTCTGTCCGTACAGCTAGGAAGTGATGTTGCTGTGGTGGATTGTGGCAGAAAAGATGATGATTGAGACTAGTTTACACTAAATGGAGTTATGGGTTGTATGTGAATGTGAAATTGATGCATGTAAGGAGATCAAATGGTCATAGAAATCAACACCACGTCTCGTATCTTTTCACCACCAGATTAGGCATGATAAGTGTTTGTGATAATGCCGAACTATCGATCTCCACCAGTTCTTGTGTACTAATGGAGCAGCGAAGGGACCGAAATGGGTTGTCTCAATGGGTTTTCATGGCTATGAAGGTCAGGTGGTGGACATGATTAATAAGCCAACATGGTGAGAGTGTATTGGTGTTTGTTAAGATGAGCAGAGACAACGGTGTTGGTCAAGAAATTTGCAAGAAGCAGGAAGATGGTAATGTTGTCATTATCACTAAATTGTGTAATCTGTAGCCTAGAATTGGTAGTCTGGAGAAAGAGGAAGAGATCTAATGGGTATTGTGGATGAACTCGGTTGGTTTCGGGATTAGTGATGTTACTAAAGCTGTTTTAGGTGGTATACACAAAGTGGATGAAGCAAGTCAAGGTTACGAAGAAACTCGGGTGCAATGTAGCAGTGGAGTTGAGTAACCGCTGAGTTATAGAGCATTGCGGGTAGAAGGCCTAGGACTCGAATTAGAAGCCTGGCAATGAATGGCGGATGCTCAAGATCAAGGATGGCATTGCAAGTTGAGCTGGGATGGAACTGGAATGAGGCTATTTTGCTTCCGGGAATGGACTGAAATTGAGTTACTGGTATTGATGGTATGTGGTGCGAGTTCGAGATAGAGAAACAAGTCATGATGTTCAATTTGTGTGTGATTATGAAGTCATTTGCTCGAATGTGCAAGTAGTCCGGTGGAGTTTCGAACTAAAACTCAAAGAAGAAGCTACTGTAAGGTCGGTGGTTTCAAATAATGGGTGATTTAAACAAAGTTCTGTAATTGGGTCATTATCAAACAGAAAAAGGAAGATAAATTGAGTGGGTTTAGCCTGAGAATTACGCTAGGAATATGGGTCATATTTTTAGCCGGTTAACCATGGTTCAAGAACTACGTATGAGCTATACAAAGATCAAGCTAGGTGATGGGCGCAACACCAACAGAAAACAAGATATGAGTACCAGTTTTGGAAAGATTTTGGGGCCGTGAAAACAGTTTGAGACATAACTTGTTGCCGATAGTTCTCGGGGCTTGGAAGGCTAAGATTTTGAGGCTGGCAGAGTTTGTATTAAATAAGGAAAGGGAGTCTGTTTAGGTCACGACTTGGCAGAGCAGGAAAGATATATAAAAGGAGGCGCAGCAGAACAGAGAAGACCTACCTTTTTGATCACCAGACTTGTGCCTGCAAAGTGTTCGCTGGAGTTCCCGACAGAGATACATCACGAGTTCGCGGAAGCTGGCAACAACCTGAACCTGTTTTGCGTCTACATCTTGTAGTTCACAGTGGTTTGCTTTCGAGTTTATTTTAGCTTTGAAACTTTATTTACCTTGAACTTATTATTGTGCTTAAACCAAGAATATGAGTAGCTAAATCCATCATTGATTGGGGAGGATTTCAAAACTCCGAACATGTTTTATTGATCAATCTTATGCAAGTTATTCTTCCGATAAATATCTTTTGTTGATTGTCTTTTACCGTTTATATGACCATGAGGTGTTTTCTAGGTATCTAAGTGCGCAATTAGGTAACTCATTTGCAACTCTAATGCTAGTATCGAGAACTTTAATCCGTAATTGTTGGAGTAATCTTTACAAAAGTAGCGGTGCACTATTTGTCGCAAAGGGATTTTGTATGCAATAGTGTGTGAAAGATAACCCTAGGTTAACGTGTCGAACTTATGAGCATGTGGCTAGGAGCAACTTGATTCACAAATATTAATACAGTTGTTTTAATTACACCTAGAGAGCTTATTTAAGGTGGTTCACTTGATTAGAATCCTCTAGAGAACTTATTCTATGTGGTGATTTTGGAGTCTAAAGATTAGTTGAACTTATAACTTGTCTAAAAGTTGTTAACAATCGAAATTAATTGGAAGTAGAACTTGTATGATTAATAATATCTTATTTGGTAGTGGCGAATGAATCTCTAGTCAATTCCATCTCATAATTTGAATTACAATCTTTGCAATCTTAAAAGTTTGTGTCTTACAACAATAACAATTTGTCTTACATAATAACTTAAAACTCACACCTCCATGTGGATTCGAACTCGACTTGCATCACTACTTATTTATAGAATTGTGTAGCATAAGAGAATTATTATTGATAGGTTGTGTTTATGGGTAAAAATCGTTTCTGCCGATTTCGGTAAATTCGGTAGATGAGTGAGAAACTGGTTCAAACCCTAAACAAATGTGCTGCACGTGAGCACTTTATAGATTCGAGAGATCAATCTGCACAAGTCCGGCCTAAACCAAGAAATGGCCGTTCCGGACTTGCTTTGGTCACAAAGTGGAGGAGAAGGGTTGATTTGGGGAGGGAAGCAAAGAAAGGTGTTGAGGAGAGTAGTATCTCGACTTGTATCGTAAAGTGAAAGCTTAGGAAGCTTGCAAAAGATGAAAGCTTTTTGGAGAGCTTGCAAAGTTGCCTTTTTGAGAGTGTAAGTGTAGTATATTTCTCCCGACCGAGACTTGTTGTCCGGTGGAAATAGGTAAGACCTATTTATACAAGTCGAGATTGAAACGTACCGGCCTCTCATGAAGGAAGAGAGTAAAGGGTGAAATAATGGGAGGAGGTGGTAACCGCAAGGTGTTTATGGGTGAAAACGTTTTCACCATTATTTCCTCATTTATTTGACCACTTTATTCCTTTTCACGCTTTCTTAATGTGAGCGTAGTGTACGCCGCATGTCAGTGACCGCCAAACCAAAACCCTAAAGAAGCATCCCCCGATTTTGTGTTGATATCTCGTTGGTTGCGCCTTGAGTGCAAGTGGTGCCGCTAATGGCGCGTGTGGCATGTGCCAATGGCATGTGCGAAATGCCTTGGTGGTAGGTTGCATGGTTTGCAAGTTAGGCTACCAAATGTGTGTTTGGCATGTGCCAATGGCATGTGCGGAATGCCTTGGTGGTAGGTTGCACGGTTTGCAAGTTAGGCTACCAAAGATGTGTGTTTGGCATGTGCCAACGGCACGTACGGCCATGTTGACCTAGTTGCAAGTCTTGCAAGCCTAGGGCGCTATATTTGGCGTGTGCCAATGGCATAGCGGCTTGGAATATGGCTTGCGGACGTGTTGGCATGTGCCAATGGCATGTGCGGCCATGTTGACCTAGTTGCAAGTCTTGCAAGCCTAGGGCGCTAAATTTGGCGTGTGCCAATGGCATAGCGACTTGGAATATGGCTTGCGGCACGTATTGGCATGTGCCAATGGCATGTGCGGACATGTTGACCTAGTTGCAAGTCTTGCAGGCCTAGGGCGCTATATTTGGCGTGTGCCAATGGCATAGCGACTTGGAATATGGCTTGCGGCACGTATTGGCATGTGCCAATGGCAAAAGCGGCCATGTTGACCTAGTTGCAAGTCTTGCAAGCCTAGGCGCTATATTTGGCGTGTGCCAATGGAATAGCGACTTGGAATATGGCTTGCGGCACGTATTGGCATGTGCCAATGGCATGTGTGGCCATGTTGACCTAGTTGCAAGTCTTGCAAGCCTAGGGCGCTATATTTGGCGTGTGCCAATGGCATAGCGACTTGGAATATGGCTTGCGGCACGTATTGGCATGTGCCAATGGCATGTGCGGCCATGTTGACCTAGTTGCAAGTCTTGCAAGCCTAGGGTGCTATATTTGGCGTGTGCCAATGGCATAGCGACTTGGAATATGGCTTGCGGCACATATTGGCATGTGCGGCCATGTTGACCTAGTTGCAAGTCTTGCAAGCCTAGGGCGCTATATTTGGCGTGTGCCAATGGCATAGCGACTTGGAATATGGCTTGCGGCACGTATTGGCATGTGCCAATGGCATGTGCGGCCATGTTGACCTAGTTGCAAGTCTTGCAAGCCTAGGGCGCTATATTTGGCGTGTGCCAATGGCATAGCGACTTGGAATATGGCTTGCGGCACGTATTGGCATGTGCCAATGGCATGTGCGGCCATGTTGACCTAGTTGCAAGTCTTGCAAGCCTAGGGCGCTATATTTGGCGTGTGCCAATGGCATAGCGACTTGGAATATGGCTTGCGCACGTATTGGCATGTGCCAATGGCATGTGCGGCCATGTTGACCTAGTTGCAAGTCCTGCAAGCCTAGGGCGCTATATTTGGCGTGTGCCAATGGCATAGCGACTTGGAATATGGCTTGTGGCACGTATTGGCATGTGCCAATGGCATGTGCGGCCATGTTGACCTAGTTGCAAGTCTTGCAAGCCTAGGGCGCTATATTTGGCGTGTGCCAAAGGCATAGCGTCTTGGAGATTTGTTGCCATGGTGTGCAGTATGCGGCTTGGTTTGGCATTGTTGCCAATGATGCGCAGTATGCGGCTTGGTTCGGCATTGCTTCCATGGTGCGCAGAGTGCGGCTTGGTTCGGCATTGCTTCTCTGGTGTACAGAGTGCGGCTTGGTTTGGCATTGCTGCCATGGTGCGTAGAGTGCGGCTTGGTTTGGCATGGTTGCCATGATGCGCAGAGTGCGGCTTGGTTTGGCATTGCTGCCATGGTGCGCAGAGTGCGGCTTGGTTTGGCATGGTTGCCATGGTGCGCAGAGTGCGGCTTGGTTTGGCATTGCTGCCATGGTGCGCAGAGTGCGGCTTGGTTTGGCATGGTTGCCATGGTGCACAGAGTGCGGCTTGGTTTGGCATTGCTGCCATGGTGCGCAGAGTGCGGCTTGGTTTGGCATTGTTGCCATGGTGCGCAGAGTGCGGCTTGGTTTGGCATTGCTGCCATGGTGCGCAGAGTGCGGCTTGGTTTGGCATTGCTGTCATGGTGCGCAGAGTGCGGCTTGGTTTGGCATGGTTGCCATGATGCGCAGAGTGCGGCTTGGTTTGGCATTGCTGCCATGGTGCGCAGAGAGCGGCTTGGTTTTGGAATTAGGGTTCTGTGTTGAAAACCCTAATCTGGTATTTTGAAAAAATACCCCTATTAATTATTTACACCCGAGTTAAATGCTCTTAGTTAATGTGTTGCATGGTAACACTAGGTCATGGGGTTTTACGATTTTACCCTTGTCTAAAAACCACCATCAACATTAAGTCCCCCGCTAGCTCGGAACAGGGGCTTTGTTGCGAGGTAAGCATAAGATGGTGACAAACTATTAACAGCAAACCGTAAAGAAAATTGAAAGAGGCTTGTCTGACCTTTTATAAATAGGATTTGGAATCCTTGCCTCTGGTAGTTTTGCACAAATCAGGAGGCTAGCACAATTGGTGGGCCCGATGCAGCTTAGGCGACGTTGGGAAGTTGGTGTGAGTTGGGAGACTGAGTGGGCTAGCTGGTGGGACCGGCGCAAAGTGTAGAAGCCGTGCGTGCTTGCAGGCGTGACTTGTGCGACCATTGGGAGGTCGGCGCAATTGGTGGGGCCGGTGCAACTTGGAAGCCGTGCTTGCGGGCGTGACTTATGTAAATAAAGAGGGAGTAGGCGTTTCTCAAAGTTTCCTTATTTTGCTTTCCTTCACGTGCGGCTTCAATTAGGGCATTGTTCATGCTTGAATCTGAAAGCGTTATGTCCCTCATTGCTCCCTTTCCCCTTTAAAATCCCGTATTTATACCCAATGCAACCGCATCATATTCCTTGTTTGAGAAAGAAAAAAAAACTCTTCTTGTTGGATTTCTCTCTTTGTCATGTCACGCAACTTCGAGTCATCTTCTAACTAGTCAGTTTCTCCGGATGAGGGCGCGAGGTCTGATTCTTGCATGAGCATCCCAACAAATGTTATTCGGGTTAAGAAAATCATACCGGTATGTTTTCTTCCTCTTTGGCGGACTGACACACACTTTAACGCTTGTTGTGTAAGTGAGGAAATTTCCTTTTTGTGCAGAGATATCTTGTTGGAGCATGCGTCATCAAGTTATCGACGAGGATGATCTAATTGTTCCCCTTCCTTCAAGTCCGAGCTTGTCAATCGCTGCGAGATTTGGAGAATGCTTTGATTTAGGGCTATCTTGCCATGAATACCCTTCGCAGTTTATCGTTTGGGACTCGGGGATGAGGTGTCTCTCCTCCGATTATTGGAATGTTGGTGGTTTCTTGGTGCGGAAAGAATTCGTAGCCCTTTATACGAGGATATGGAAGACGTACGGCTATATTGCTACCAGGAGCGTGGTGAAGTGCTGTTCGTCCGCTTTGGTTTCCGTAGTGAACTTTCTTTTGCCAATGATTGCTGAGATGGAGAATGTGCCCATTCATGCCGTTGTGGAGTCAGCCATTCAAAAGTGGGAGAACATGGTGTCTACCTGGTTGCCCACACTTTTGATGTAGCATGTTGCAGGGAAATGATTAGGCGTAGTACGCCTTAAGCCACTTTCCGTTGACGACCGCCTCTAGCTTTCCCCCATCTTCTTTGATAATCTTGTAGTAACCACTGTTATATGCCTTAGTGATTATGTACGGCCCTTCCCATTTGGGAGAAAACTTCGGTGTCGATGCACCCTGCTGGATGTGTTTGGCGGTTTTTAGCACCAGATCTCCTTCCTTGAAAACCCTGGGTTTTACATGGCTGTTGTACGCCCTGGAAATCCTATTTTTGTATGCTTGTGCATGTTCCTCTGCCCGAGATCTTCTGGAGTCCAGAGTGTCTAGTTCCGCAATTCTGGCATTGAGTGATTCGGCTTCATTCCACTGGGGTCCGCTTGTTGCGGCAATTCTGGCTGATGTGATCTCGATTTCGCGGAGGATCGCGTCTCGCACGTGCAGACGAGGGAATAAGGAGACATGCCGGTGGAGCTTCTAGAGATGTTCCGTACGCCCGAGTGCCATTGGCAATTGCTCGTGCCAGATTCTCGGGATTGTCGTGTCTTGTCCGGGCCGAGGATTCGGATCAAAGTCTTGTTGGTACTTTCGGCTTGCCCATTTCCCTGGGGATAATAGGCGGTAGAAAAGACTTGTTTGATTCCGTACCTTTCAAGCAGTTCCTGTACTTGCTTGTTAGCAAAAGGCGTGCCGTTGTCGGATGATGTGTTTAGGTACGCCAAAACGGCATGATGTGTTCCTTGATGAATGCTTTGCGATTGTGGCTCCAAAGTGGTTCCTTTCAATGGGACAGCTTCGACCCACTTGGTAAAGTACTTGGTCGCGGTTATTATGTACTCATGATGTTTTGAGGACGGTGGGTTGATCTTCCCAATGATGTCGAGTCCCCACTATGAAAGGGCCACGGGCTACTTATCGCGTGCAAGGGTGTTGGAGGCACGTGGATGAGGTTTCCGTGACTCGCATTCTTGGCATTTCGAACGAAGGTAGTCTGCGTGTCTTCCATGGTCGGCCAGTAGTACCTCTCGTGTATCTGCAGGAATAGTTTCGGTTTCCTTGGTGTTCGCCTTCGTGCATTTCTCTTAACATAATCGGGATTTCGTATCGCTTAAACACCTCAAGAGACTTCCCCAGAAACTCTTGCGATATAAAACCCCATCATGGAACACGAATCTTTTGGACTTCTGCCTTAGCTTGGACGCATCCTCTTTGTTAGTAGGAAGAATGCCGTCGCGAAGGAAAACCATGTACGGCTCCCGCCAGTCCCCAGTGTGACTGATGTTGAGGACTTCTGTCTGACATGGGGCGCGCCGGCAGCTTGGACACGCTTTTTTTGGAGTAGTCGTGACTCGGGTTTCCATCTCCGCCAATAGTATCCAAGTCGTTGTAAACGACGGTGAGAGGGTTACTATTGACGTTATTCCACGTACTTCGGTATGAACATGTTCAAGTTGTTGTTGTGCTTCCTCTTTCCCGAGACACCTTGACAGAGTCATGCTGGATTTCGATGATACAGACCCTTGAAGCATAAAGAAATTCCGCAAAGTCTTGAGGTCGACCTTCCCTTGGAAAAGCGAGTTGTTGAGTTCTTGAATGATAGGAGTTCTCCAAATCATCGTCTTTGGTTTTCTCAAAGTTGTGAGAGCCATGTTGAAGCTATGGTTCGCCGTTTCTTGTCAGGGTTTCCTCGGTTCCTTCGAATCAGCTTTGAGGCTAGTGTAGCTAAGCGATCGGCATGCTTGTTGTCATACGGCCGACATGTGTGATAGTTGCTTCGCGAAATAATTTAGTAGTTTTTGTGCTTCACTTTAGTATGGAGCCAGTGTTAGTTCTTTCAATGCATAGATCCCGTTTACCTGGTTGATGAGTAATTTGGAATCTCCTCTTATCTCCAAACGTGTGGCCCCGGCTTGTTTAGCTAGTGATAGTCCAATGAGGAAGGCTTCGTATTCAGCTGAGTTATTGGTGCACTAAAGTCTAACTTGAAAAGAGTGCGAGAAGACTTCTCCAAATAGAGATACTAATACAACACCCGCTCCTCCGGTATTAGTGCTTGGGGGTGGAAGAGCCATCGAAGAATAGCAGCCATGTTTCTTCCTTGACTAAAAAGATATCTGGAAGGTCTCCCGGGAGATCTTCTCGTAATTCTGCGGTGTTTTCTCCTGGGAATGCTGCTAACAGGTCTGCAACAGCTTGTCCTTTTATGGCCTTTGGGGAGACGCACGTTATGTCGAACTCTGATAGCTGTAGGAGCCACTTAGCCGGCCTCCCTATCAAGGCAGGTTTCGTGAGGAGAAACTTTACAGGGTCTGATTTGGACACTACACTACCTTATTGGAGAGGAGGTAGTGTCCGAACTGGATGGAATGAATCGAAAACAAACACGCCTTTTCCGCCTTGGGGTATTCGAGTTCGGCGTCTCTCAACGTTCGACTCGAAATAGTATATGGGGTATTCCATTCCTTTGTCGTCCTCTTGCGCGAGGAGAGCTCCGATGGCATTATCGCTAAAGGCTGTGTAGAGACATAGTGGTCTCCCTTGCATAGGAGGCTTCATGACGGTTGGGGAGGACAGTATTTGCTGGATCTTCTGGTACGCTTTTTGCTGAGACGTAGTCTATGTGAAGTTTGCTCCTTTTTTTAGCAGAGGAGTAAACGTAGTGGTGAGCTGTGCCAACCCCGGTATGAAGCGACGAATGTAGTTCACTTTGCCCATGAAACTCTGGAGCTCCCTTACGGTTCGTGGTGGCGGCATCGTGAGGATAGCTTGCGTTTTGACTGGATCAACTTTTATTCCTCATGGATGTTACTTGGAATCCCAAGAATTTTCCCGAAGAGACACCAAAAGCGCATTTCAAAGGATTCATCTTCAACTTGTATTCGCGGCATCTTTCGAATACTTGTCGCAAATTTCTCGGATGATCCGCTCGAGTCTTCGATTTAACCACCACATCATCTACGTAATCTTCGACTTGCTTGTGCATCATATCGTGGAAGATGGTAGTCATGGCGCGTTGGTAAGTGGCGCCAGCGTTCTTCAGATCGAAAGGCATTACGGTGTAATAGAAGTTTCCAAGAGGGGTTCGGAAAGCATTCTTGCTTGCGTCGTGCTCATACATCTTTATCTGGTTGTAACCGCTATATCCATCCATGAAAGAGAACATACCATGTCCACCGGTAGCGTCTACCAAGATGTCGATGTTAGGTAGCGGAAATCGTCTTTAGGGCAAAGCACTTGTTCGTATCTCTAAAATCGACACAAAGATCCGATCTGACCATTCTTCTTTTTAACGGAACGATATTGGCTAACCAAGTAGGATGGTGAATAGGTTTGACAAAACCAGCGGCTAGTAATTACGGACCTCCGCCTTGATTTGCTCTTCTACGTCGTGTCCGAATTGTATTGGAGGTCGCTTGACCGGGTTTGGATCCGGGTATCACATGCGGATGGTGGGTGACCGCTTTTCCATCCAAGCCGCATTTCTTCATAAGTCCATGCGAAGACGTCCCGGTATTCTTTTTGAGTAGGTCGACTAGCTTTGAGCGTTCCGCAGATGTAGAGTCGAACTGATCGGAATGGGTCGCGGGAATTCCTCATTCCCTATATTGACAGTTTCGAGTTCGTCGGTGGTTAAGTCGGTCCCATCTTGTAGCTTCGAGGGGCGTCCGGAACTTCCTCCCGGTTATTGTGAAGGCATTCCTTCGGGTGGAGAGACAAGGCCATGGTCTCCCCGCTAATTGCTAACAGCGGTGACAATGTGTGATCTTTCCTTTTTACTTCGTCTTTGCGGTAAGGGTGTACTCTCGCTTGGTGCGGGCATGGGTTGCGCTTGGCGACAAGAGATCAAGCGAGTCTTCCCTCCGAGGAGGTGGTGGAAGGACGGTCTTCTCTCGCGGTATCTCCGCTTGTCGCTATCTCCGAGCGATGTCCACTTTGGTAGCGAAAACCGTGAATCTTGGTCGCCACGCCTTTTGAACCCTCCTTCGCCCACGTGCTTCTATGCGAGAGGCGGTGCATAGGGAGACAGTGACGCGGGGATGCGAACGACTTCTCCGTTCAATACCGTTTCGTGCATTGATGGTATGTTGAAGGGACGATTTTGAGATTGTGCAGCCACGGCCTTCCCAGTATCATGTGGTAGTCTGGTTCTTTTTCAATTACCTCGAACTTCACGCTTGATTGGATTGGCCCTACTGCCACTCCAAGTTGATGTAGCCGTATGTGCTAGTTTGGTTGCCCTCGAAATCCGTCATCGTAGTGGGTTGTCGTACGATCTCATTAGGTCGCACCTTGGCAGCTTTGAGTGTCTTGAGAGTGATGACATTGGAAGATGCACCCGTGTCAATGAGCGCTCTTCGAAACTCTATGTTCTTGACGAGAGCCGTAACATGCAAGGCCGGTTGTGACCGTCTTCCGCCATCATGTCGTCGTCGGTGAAAACAATATTGTTGGCGGGTCTTCCGGGATCCTGAGTCCCCGTGGTGCAGGAACTAGTGATGCGTTTAGTGCTATTCGGTTGATAGCGAGAGAATGTTTTTATCCGCTGGTCCTTGGAGAGGTGCAACAATTCACATAAGTTTTCTACCAACATGGTCGCCTCCCCCGTCCGCCGGCTTCCGATCGTGACGAAACCGTTGATTTGAGAATGCTCATTCAGGATGTTAGTCCCCTGCTCTTGATCTCCTGGGGAAAACGAATCACTTAGCCCCGATGTTAGATTGATGAGGAAGTCGAGTATGCTGTTAATCGCCTCCTTCATTAGGTCCATGTTTTTGGCGTGGATCTCCGAGCACGCATCGTGTCAACTCTTGGGACCTCTCCATTGGCGGTATTGCTTCCGAAATTAAGGAGTTATCATGACTTTGAGCGGGATCAATATTTGTGGAGATCGCCTGATAGCCGACCATGCTTGCGTGAAAATTTGAGGATGAAAGCTAGAATTTGATATTGTAACCGAAAGATCAATCCTCCCGCTGTGGTCGCCAATTGTTTATGGGTAAAAATCGTTTAGCCGATTTCGGTAAATTCGGTAGATGAGTGAGAAACTGGTTCAAACCCTAAACAAATGTGCCGCACGTGAGCACTTTATAGATTCGAGAGATCAATCTGCATAAGTCCGGCCTAAACCAAGAAATGGTCGTTCCGGACTTGCTTCGGTCACAAAGTGGAGGAGAAGGGTTGATTTGGGGAGGGAAGCAAAGAAAGGTGTTGAGGAGAGTAGTATCTCGACTTGTATCGAAAGTGAAAGCTTAGGAAGCTTGCAAGAGATGAAAGCTTTTGGAGAGCTTGCAAAGTTGCCTTTCCGAGAGTGTAAGTGTAGTATATTTCTCCCGACCGAGACTTGTTGTCCGGTGGAAATAGGTAAGACCTATTTATACAAGTCGAGATTGAAACGTACTCGGCCTCATGAAGGAAGAGAGTAAAGGGTGAAATAATGGGAGGAGGTGGTAACCGCAAGGTGTTTATGGGTGAAAACGTTTTCACCATTATTTCCTCATTTATTTGACCGCTTTATTCCTTTTCACGCTTTCTTAATGTGAGCGTAGTGTACGCCGCATCTTTATGACCGCCAAACCAAAACCCTAAAGAAGCATCCCCGCCTTTGTGTTGATATCTCGTTGGTTGCGCCTTGAGTGCAAGTGGTGCCGCTAATGGCGCGTGTGGCATGTGCCAATGGCATGTGCGGAATGCCTTGGTGGTAGGTTGCATGGTTTGCAAGTTAGGCTACCAAATAAAATGTGTGTTTGGCATGTGCCAATGGCATGTGCGGAATGCCTTGGTGGTAGGTTGCACGGTTTGCAAGTTAGGCTACCAGCGTGTGTGTTTGGCATGTGCCAATGGCACGTACGGCCATGTTGACCTGAGTTGCAAGTCTTGCAAGCCTAGGGCGCTATATTTGGCGTGTGCCAATGGCATAGCGACTTGAATATGGCTTGCGGCACGTATTGGCATGTGCCAATGGCATGTGCGGCCATGTTGACCTAGTTGCAAGTCTTGCAAGCCTAGGGCGCTATATTTGGCGTGTGCCAATGGCATAGCGACTTGGAATATGGCTTGCGGCACGTATTGGCATGTGCCAATGGCATGTGCGGCCATGTTGACCTAGTTGCAAGTCTTGCAAGCCTAGGGTGCTATATTTGGCGTGTGCCAATGGCATAGCGACTTGGAATATGGCTTGCGGCACGTATTGGCATGTGCCAATGGCATATGCGGCCATGTTGACCTAGTTGCAAGTCTTGCAAGCCTAGGGCGCTATATTTGGCGTGTGCCAATGGCATAGCGACTTGGAATATGGCTTGCGGCACGTATTGGCATGTGCCAATGGCATGTGCGGCCATGTTGACCTAGTTGCAAGTCTTGCAAGCCTAGGGCGCTATATTTGGCATGTGCCAATGGCATAGCGACTTGGAATATGGCTTGCGTCACGTATTGGCATGTGCGGCCATGTTGACCTAGTTGCAAGTCTTGCAAGCCTAGGGCGTATATTTGGCGTGTGCCAATGGCATAGCGACTTGGAATATGGCTTGCGGCACGTATTGGCATGTGCCAATGGCATGTGCGGCCATGTTGACCTAGTTGCAAGTCTTGCAAGCCTAGGGCGCTATATTTGGCGTGTGCCAATGGCATAGCGACTTGGAATATGGCTTGTGGCACGTATTGGCATGTGCCAATGGCATGTGCGGCCATGTTGACCTAGTTGCAAGTCTTGCAAGCCTAGGGCGCTATATTTGGCGTGTGCCAAAGGCATAGCGTCTTGGAGATTTGTTGCCATGGTGTGCGGATGCGGCTTGGTTTGGCATTGTTGCCAATGATGCGCAGTATGCGGCTTGGTTCGGCATTGCTTCCATGGTGCGCAGAGTGCGGCTTGGTTTGGCATTGCTGCCATGGTGCGCAGAGTGCGGCTTGGTTTGGCATGGTTGCCATGATGCGCAGAGTGCGGCTTGGTTTGGCATTGCTGCCATGGTGCGCAGAGTGCGTCTTGGTTTGGCATGGTTGCCATGGTGCGCAGAGTGCGGCTTGGTTTGGCATTGTTGCCATGGTGCGCAGAGTGCGGCTTGGTTTGGCATGGTTGCCATGGTGCGCAGAGTGCGGCTTGGTTTGGCATTGTTGCCATATGCGGCTTGGTTTGGCATTGTTGCCATGGTGCGCAGAGTGCGGCTTGGTTTGGCATTGCTGCCATGGTGCGCATAGTGCGGCTTGGTTTGGCATGGTTGCCATGATGCGCAGAGTGCGGCTTGGTTTGGCATTGCTGCCATGGTGCGCAGAGTGCGGCTTGGTTTTGGAATTAGGGTTACGTGGTTGAAAACCTAATCTGCATTTTGAAAAAATACCCCTATTAATTATTTACACCTGAGTTAAATGCTCTTAGTTAATGTGTTGCGGGTAACACTAGGTCATGGGGTTTTACGATTTTACCCCTTGTCTAAAAACCACCATCAACAGGTTGACAACCTCATCAGTTGGT
Organism: Papaver armeniacum; assembly: GCA_023531295.1. NCBI lineage: Eukaryota > Viridiplantae > Streptophyta > Magnoliopsida > Ranunculales > Papaveraceae > Papaver > Papaver armeniacum. Next base: position 14,300 of record JAJJWW010006038.1, on the reverse strand, counting down.
TTAATGAAAGTCCGGGAACTTAGTATGCATACCCGTATGCGTACTGGCGTAAGTTCATGTTTGGAAATTCAACTGAGTTTGGGAGGTCGACCACCTGCTCTAAGAACACTCAAGGAGCTCACTTCTCCAAACATTGACCAGCAGCCTTTATGTATTCAGCTAAATGGAACCATTGAGTTGAAACCGCAATTGATTCACTTGTTGCCCAAATTCAAAGGTTTAGCGGGAGAGGATCTTAATCGTCACTTACAACAATTCCATCATGTTGTGACTAGTTTGAAGCAAGCAACTGCAGATGCCGATATGGCTATGATGACAGCTTTTCCTTTCTCCCTTATAGATGCTGCAGGAGAGTGGTTCTTTTGCTTACCCTCTGGAAGTATAACCACATGGAATGGGATGAAGAAGTTATTCCTTAAGAAGTATTTTTCGGCATCGAAAGCAGCAGTGATTCGCAAGGAAATTTGTGGTATTGTGCAAATATCGGGAGAGACTCTCTATGAGTATTGGGAGCGCTACAAGAAGCTTTTAGCTAGCAGTCCACATCACCAAATCAGTGATCAACTTGTCATTCAATATTTCAATGAGGGGTTGCTTCCTAATGAAAGACATTTGATCGATGCCGCAAGTGGTGGTGCACTTACCAACAAGACCATTGCTGAAGCTACAAGCTTGTTAGAGGACATGGCTGCAAACACTCAACAATTCTACACTCGAGGTGAACCAATGGTAAAGAAGGTGAATGAAGTTGGTGATTCTTCATATTTGGAACATAGAATGGGTAACATGGAGAGGATGATGTAACAAATAGCACAATGGGTCATACCACCATCACACACCGAAGATGTTGAGCAAGCAAATGTTATGTACCAAAATCAGCAAAGGCCAAGATATGACCCGTAGTCCAAAGACATACAATCCGGGTTGGCGTGATCATCCTAATTTCAGCTACGCCAACAAGCAAACAGCTGTTTCCAATCCTTTCAATCAACAAGGTGGGTATCAATTCTTTCAAAAGCCACGTCAAGAAACTCAAGGCACGAGTATAGATGATAAGTTGAATCTCATTCTCAACACAATGGCGCAAGATAAACAAAAGGCAGAGATGGATATGAAGGACATGCGAACACAAATGGGTCAACTAGCTACTACCGTGAGCAAATTGGAAGCACAAGCAGCTGGAAAACTTCCTTCAAATCGTTGAACCATAAGGAGAATGTCAATGCTATTGAGCTAAGAAGTGGGAAGCAAGTAAAGAAACCTACACCATCACCGAGCACCATGAATCAAGTAGAGCAACAAGATGATGAAACAGCCCCTAACAAGGCTGATTTGGTAACAAATTCTCACTCTAAACCTCTTGTTTCTACTAATGTCACTTCTCCTCCTTTTCTTTGTGGGTTTGCAAAGTCCAAGAAGGAGACACTATACAAAGAGATTTATGAGATCTTCAAGAATATCCAAGTGAACATCCCACTCCTTGAGGCGATAAGGCAAGTTCCTCGCTACGCAAAGTTCTTAAAGGAATTGTGCACTAACAAGCACAAATTGGTCGGTAATGAAGTTATGTATGTGGGTGAGAATGCTTCCGCGTATCTTCAATAGAAACTCCCACCAAAATTGAAGGATCCCGGTAGTTTCACTATACCATGTACAATTGGTACAACCAGGTTTGATCGTTCTTTGCTAGACTTAGGTGCAACTATTAATGTTATGCATGCTTCAATATATGAATTATTAGACCTTGGTCCTCTTAAGGATATCGGTGTTATTATTCAACTTGCTGATAGGTCCAATACTTACCCGAAAGGGGTTGTGGAAGATGTTTTGGTGCAGGTTAACGAGCAGATTTTTCCTGCAGATTTTTATGTTCTAGATATGAGGGACAAAGATTCACCCTCTTTTACACCTTTGCTATTGGGTAGACCTTTCATGAGAACCGCTAGAACTAAAATTGATATCTTTAAAGGCACCATAACTATGGAATTTTACGGTGAACTGATAGGTGTCTAAAACACCTTGATATTTATCTATTGTTTATGCTTTCTTCGCTAAGTTTTCTTGTAAAATATGTATCTTATGTGTGAATTTGAGTTTTTAGGTGCTTTGGAGTCGCGCGGAGCAAAAGAAGAAGAAAGCGTTCATTTTGAGCAATGAACGGAATTTGGTCATTTCACATGCGGGTGATACTCGGAGTCGGCCAAGAATATGCGCAACAAGGAAGTAAATAGGCAGTCGGTTCCGCGAAACTGACAAGCCAAATATCACTATGGTGGCTTTTCTCTAAAGAATGGGTGCCTAGAACCATTTATGGGTAACCCCTTATCTTTGTCACTTGGGTGGTTTTATCCATTCTCAATTCCTACGAAGCCCTAGAATTAAGAGAAGTGTTTATTTTCACTTTTCATTATGTGAACCGAATTTGAGAAGAAGGAAGATGGCCGCCATCGCTCATGGCACCGAGAGAAAGTAGATCGGGTTCAGTTGGATTAAATCGAGAGCCGAGGAGATGAAATCTCTGAAATAGAGAGGGGTTTTGAATGAGACGAGGAACTGAGTTTGAGGAAGGCTTGAGCCTCGAGTTGGGTTTTACAAGAAGAAGGAAAGATCAAAGTAGTAGTCTTTGGTGATTAGATGGAGAGGAATATGAAGAACTTGTTGTTCTTAGTATGAACACGGTGAAACACAGAGTGAGGGTTTTATCACTGGGAGTTTGAGATGATGGTGGCCATGAAGAGAAATTGAACTCAGGTAAAGAAGTTGAGATATGGGTTTTGAGTTTGAGTGGTGAACATGAATTGCAATCAGCCAGGGATTGAGATGGGTATTAAGCAGAGATTAATAGCCCCTTTCAGATCCAATAAGGAGGAGGATTAAGTGTCTTTAAATCATGGAGATTTTGGCCGTAACAGATGGAAGAATTGAGGGATTTGTTGCCGTGAATTAGAGTCAAATAGAAGAACAGTGGAAGTGTTGACTGAGATGGGTTTCACTGTAGTTAGGAAGAATGAATGAGAAGGTGGAAATTCAGTGAAGTTGGAAGCATTGCGGTGAGAGCTAGTGATGTGCGAGGGATTGGCGGTGGAGTTGTTACTTGATGATACAATGGCTAGGATTACAGTTATAATGATTGCGATGCGTGATGGTGACTGAAGCTCAAGCCATGAAATGAAGCAGGAGCTGTTTTGCAAGGCAGATATGTGAAGCTGAGAAGAAAGAAGAATGGAGTGATTGGTGGACTGTTTTGCAGGGGAATTTGTGTCTTAGAGAAGGTCTGAAATACAGCTGGAAGTTGAGGAGATGCAGGAGCTAAGAAGATACAGATGCAGCTGAACTGGTGCCATGATGGGTACATTGAAGTCATGGGAGATTGCGAATCGAAATGGTGATTGTAAAATTGCTACGAAGTTTTCGGGAGAGCAAGTTTAGTTGGTGTGGCTTTGGTGCAAGGGATGCTGCTGCTAGGATGATGACCTGAGTCTGTGCTGTGTATGAACTGTTGCATAACTGGAGCTGGAACTGCAGGTCATAGTTGTCACTGAATGACCGAGCTTGAGCTGTCATGTACATTGCAGGTTGTAGTCGACGCTGCTGAGGTGCAGTCGCGAGCTGGAACTGACGCTGTGAAGCGCAATGAGGTTGCAACCGGAGATGGAGCTACAGATGTAGCTGTCAATGTTAGGATTAAATGGTGCTAACTGAATTATGATGTTGCGAAGCACGAATACTGACCCTCTTGGCTAGGAATGAAGCTAGGGGCTTGAACCGAGAGTGTAGCTATTGCTGCCATGGACTCACTGTGCAGGTTGAACTGGCAGTGGGTTGGCTTTGTGCCGAGATTGCAAAGTGAGGAATCTGGGAGCTGAGATAGTGAACCTGAATATGAGTTTGAGCAGTGGAAGATGATGCTGCTGAATCAAGAGTTTATCAAGTATCAGAAGATGGGTTTTGGTCGAATTTACATCTGACTGGAGGTGAACTGAGTTACAGTAAGGAGCATTGAGATTACAGTGGTTGTTCCTGCTCTTCAAACCGGAATTCAGGTGGAGGAAATGGATCTCTGGTGCTAGGTTTTGGAGGTATTCGAGTAGCAGCTGTTGAATGGAAGAATGGGTTGAGTTCTGAGCTGAAATATGAAGTTGTTGTGATGCTGTGTAGTAGGTTGCAATGGTTGTGGAACTGGAGCGAAATGCTGGTGCTTGTGTTCGATGTGGGCGCGACTATGTCGCAGGGAAGACAATGAATCGCAGGCTCGAGATGCACTGGATGTATTACGCCTTGAAGTCGAAGGCAAGAGGGGCAAGACAATGATGCAACATTGGCTTGGCCTTTGCAGAATGGCGAGACAATGGCCTCGCCAACTCACCATTTAGACAAGTTGACAGCCGACTCAGTGTCCGATTAGACCTAGCCGACAACACCGAATTGATTCATTGACTCGGTGTGACTCAGCTGATTTTCCGAGTTGAATCGTTGCCGCTCACCCGAGTTACTTGCCGGCGCACGGGATTAAACTAATTCCCAAAGTGCACCAGTTTTCCGGCGAGCATATTTTTGGGATATATTTTCACATGGGTTTATCACACATGGTTCATGGGCTTGGTGGACTTTTTGGTGATGGACTTTGAAGACCTAATTTTGGAAAGTGGGAAGGCTATAAAAAGAAAAGGTTTTCTATTCTTTTGGGATCACGTATTCTTCTTGGAGTTTTGCAGAGAGCCGGAGCTAGGGTTTGCTTTCATTTAATATTTTCATCTTCTTTACTTTATTTTTCCATTATTATTTGATGATGAACTCCAATATTATGAGTAACTAAAACTCTCTTTGATTAAGGGCGATTTCGAAGCCCGAAATATGAATCTATAATTGATGAAATAACTTGTTCTCTTGCATTTATTTATGTTATTGATTGATTTCTACCATGCTCTTATTGTTTATGGTTTATTTGTTGATTGTTTAAGTTCGAAATTAAATAGTTGATTCATAATCCTATTGCTAGTTTAGATTTTCTTCGACCCGTAATTGTCTAGAGAAGATAAACGCAAGTAGCAATATATAGGTATTGATGATGGGACTTTGTTAAGTACTTATATGTAGAAATCAACACTAGTAGGTGATTCATGCTTTTGAGTTCAAAGACTAGGAGCAACCTTATCTCACAGAACTTAGAGCATTTGTTTAAGTCGAACCTAGTAAGCGTACCTCTAGGAAACTTGGCAAGTAGGAACTGGTAGTCGAGCGCTTCCGTATCCGGTGAGCTAGGAGATAATAACGGAATAGTTGAGCGTACTAATTATTCTAGGGTTGTTAGTAACATGATAATGTGAAGAATATAGCTATCTATCAATTTGGTTTGTATTCCGTGGTCTAGATTGACCCTTTAATCAATTACTTCTCATATTTGAATACATTTTACAATTTTCAAAGATTTCCACAACAAAATCATCTTTGCTAAGAGTATTTGCATAACAACTTGAACTTCATACCTCCTTGGGACGATCCTACTTACATTATACTACTTGCTAGTTAAAGAGAAGTAGAGAAATTTATTTTTGCGAGATTGACACCTCGTCAAAATTGGCGCCGCTGCCGGGGATGCAGTGGCGAGTTTATTTGTTATTTTTATTCTTAGTTGTTACTTTTGCTTTTATTTTCAATTTCTATTTACTTATTCAACCTCTTAGAATCTGATTTTCAGGTACTAATTCTTTGGTGAATGCGTGGAGAGGGCGTACCAAGTCCAATTGGTATACGTCTTCGTTCGTGCACTTTACTTAAGGATTTCATTCGAGCGATCCAACACTCCACTTCCTCAAAGTTCTACACCAAGTGAATTCTCGGATTGGACGAAGAGGAAGACAACACAATGGGAGGTCGACCACCTGCTCCAAGAACACTTAAGGAGCTCACTTCTCCAAACCTAGATCAAGCAGCCTTTATGTATTCACTGAATGGAACCATTGAGTTGAAACCACAATTGATTAACTTGCTGCCCAAATTCGGAGGTTTAGCGGGAGAAGATCCTAATCGTCACTTGCAACAATTCCATCATGTGGTGACTAGTATGAAGCAAGCAACTGCAGATGCGGATATGGCTATGATGATGACTTTTCCTTTCTCTTTTTAGATACTGCAGAGAGTGGTTGTTTTGCTTACCCACCGGAAGCATAACCACATGGAATGGGATGAAGAAATTGTTCCTTGAGAAGTATTTTCCAAAGATCAAAAGCAGTGATTCGCAAGGAGATTTGTGGTATTAGGCAAGTATCGGAGAGACTCTCCATGAGTATTGGGAGCGCTACAAGAAGCTTTTAGCTAGCTGCCCACACCACCAAATCAGCGATCAACTTGTGATTCAATATTTCTACGAGGGGTCGCTTTCTAATGATAGAAATTTGATCGATGCCGCAAGTGGTGGTGCACTTACCAACAAGACCATTGCGGAAGCTACAAGTTTGTTGGAGAATATGGCTGCGAACACTCAACAATTCTACACTCGAGATGAATCAAAAGTAAGGAAGGTGAATGAAGTTGGCAATTCTTCACACATGGAACAAAGGATGGGCAACATGGAGAGAATGATGACTCAAATAGTCTGCAGCCCGTCATACCATCATCATATACCGAAGATGTTGAGCAAGCAAGTGCTATGTACCAAAATCAGCAAAGGCCGAGGTACGATCCGTACTCCAACACATACAATCCAGGTTGGCGTGATCATCCGAATTTCAGCTATGCAAACAAGCAAGCCGGCCGCAAATCCTACTTTCAATCAACAAGGAGGATATCAATTCATGCAAAGACCACCACAAGAAACTCAAGGCACGAGTATAGATGACAAGTTGAATCTCATTCTCAACACAATGGTGCAAGATAAGCAAAAGACAAGAATGGATATGAAGGACATCCGAACACAAATGGGTCAATTAGCTAATGCCGTGAGCAAATTGGAGGCACAAGCAGAGGAAAACTTCCTTCGCAACCAATAAATCACAAGGAGAATGCCAATGCTATTGAGTTACGAAGTGGGAAGCAAGTAGAGAAACCGAAACATCACCGGCGTCCCATGAACCCGACTTGGAGAAAGAAGAGGGTGAAACAGTCCCTAAAAGGTCGACCCAGAACAAATTCTAACTCTAGAACTCATGTTTCTACTTATGTTACTTCTCCGCCTTTTCCTAGCAGGTTTGCAAAGTCGAACAAGGAGACATTGTACCAAGAGCCGTTGGAAATCTTTAAGAAGATTGAAGTGAACATTCCACTCATTGAGGCGATAAGGCAAGTTCCACGTTGGGCAAAGTTCGTGAAGGAATTGTGCACTAACAAGCACAAATTAACCGGTAACGAGGTAATGAGTGTGGGGAGAATGCTTCGGCATATCTTCAAAAGAAACTCCCACCTAAGTTGAAAGACCCTAGGTAGTTTCACCATACCATGTACTATTGGTAAAATCAGGTTTGAACGTGCTATGTTAGATTTAGGAGCATCCATTAATGTTATGCCTGCCTCCGTTTATGAATCATTGAATCTTGGACCTCTTAAGAATACCGGTATTGTTATACAACTTGCTCGATAGGTCTAATTCTTACCCGAAAGGGGTTATTGAAGATGTTTTGGTGCAGTTAATCAACTCATATTTCCAGCTGATTTCTATGTTCTTGACATGATGGATGAAGATTCACCATCATCTACTCCCTTTTGTTGGGTAGACTGTTCATGAGAACCGCTAGAAAAAAGATAGATGTTTTTAAAGGTTCCTTAACTATGGAATTTGATGACGAAATCATAAGTTTCAATATCTTTGAGGCTATGAGATATCCTAGTGATGTGCATTCCTGTTTTTCAATTGATATTATTGATTCTCTAGCTCAATGATTTTTGAATTGAATGGTGAAGATGCTTTAGAAAACACCATAGTGGAAGGTTTAGGTTATGGAAAATACAAAGACATTGAAAGTGAATTGTCTATTTGTGATGAGCTTAAAGAGGTGTTTATCTCTTAACTCATTACAAGAAGTTCCACCAAAATATAATGTGTCTTATGTTTCTTTGCCGCTTACTAATGAGAAACTTTTACCGCCGATTGTGCAGGCACCTATTCTTGAGTTGAAACCTCTTCCGGATCACCTTAAATACGTGTATTTAGGTGACAAGGAAGAATTACCTAAGATCATTGCCAACAACCTTACCAAGGTGCAAGAGGAGAAGCTTGTTCGAGTGTTAAGAGAGTACAAGTCTGCCATTGGATGGACCATTGCCGATATCAAAGGAATCGGTCCTTCCACATGTATGCACCGAATACTTCTTGAGGAGGGGGCAAAACCAACAAGGGAAGCTCAACGTCGCTTGAACCCTCCGATGATGGAAGTAGTCAAGAAGGAAATTCTGAAGTTGTTGGAGGTAGGGGTGATCTATCCCATATCCGATAGCAAATGGGTGAGCCCGATTCAAGTCGTTCCAAAAGTCCGGATTACGGTGGTGAAAAACGAAGATAATGACTTGGTTCCAACTAGAATCCAGACCTGTTGGAGAGTGTGCATTGACTACCGAAAGCTCAACTCTACCACCCGAAAGGACCATTTTCCCTTACCATTCATTGATCAAATGCTTGAAAGGTTGGCTAGACATGCTTATTATTGCTTTCTTGATGGTTTTTCGTGGTTATAACCAGATTGTGATAGCTCCTGTAAGATCAAGAAAAGACAACGCTTACTTGCCCTTGGAACTTTTGCGTATAGACGTATGCCATTTGGCTTGTGCAATGCACCAGCCACTTTTCAACGTTGTATGGTAAGTATATTCTCAGATTATGTGGAAAGCATCATAGAAGTGTTTATGGATGATTTCAGCGTGTATGGTGATTCTTTTGACAAATGCTTAGATAACCTTGCACTTATTCTTAAACGATGCGTAGAAACTAATCTTGTGCTTAATTGGGAAAAATGTCACTTTATGGTCAATCATGGGATTGTGCTAGGTCATGTTGTATCCTCTAAGGGGTTAGAAGTTGACAAGGCTAAGATAGATTTGATTCGAACTTACAATACCCCACAAATGTGAGGGAGGTTCACTCTTTTCTTGGTCATGCAGTTTTTATAGGAGATTCATCAAGGATTTCTCCAAGATTGCAATGCCCCTGTGAGACTCTTGCAAAAAGATGTGGCCTTTGATTGTGATAAGGAATGCAAGGAAGCTTTCGACACCTTGAAAGAGTTGTTGACTACCGCACCAATCATCAAACCACCGGACCGGGAGCAAGCCATTTGAGTTGATGTGCGATGCGAGTGATTATGCCGTTGGAGCCGTGTTGGGACAGCGGGATGGCACAGTTCCATATGCCATTTATTATGCTTCTAGAACTCTCAACTGAAAGCACAAATCAACTACTCCACTACCGAAAAGGAGCTTTTGGCCATAGTGTTTGCACTAGAGAAGTTTCGATCTTATTTAGTGGGTACGAAGGTGGTTGTTTTCTCCCACCATGCTGCACTTCGATACTTGCTCACAAAGAAGGATGCTAAGCCAAGGCTCATAAGGTGGATTCTTCTTCTTCAAGAGTTCAACTTGCAAATCAAGGACAAGAAGGGCGTTGAGAATACTTTGTAGCGGATCATTTAAGCTGCATTGGTTGTGTCCGAAGAAGCGATTCCTTTGCATGATAGCTTCCCTGATGAGCAACTCTTTGCGGTTGGTGGCACAACTCCATGGTACGCCGATATCGTTAACTTCTTGGTGACGGACAAGTACCTAGTTCCATGTCTACATTCCAAAAACACAAGCTCAAGAAGATTGCTAAGCAATATATATGGGATGAACCTTATTTGTGGAAGCATTGTCTGATCAAATGATCCGCAGTGCGTACTTGAATCCGAGTTCCAATCAATTCTGAATTTTTGTCACTCATATGCTTGTGGTGGCCATTTCGGAGCCAAGAGGACAGCCCTCAAGGTTCTCGAAAGTGGTTTTTATTGGCCTACATTGTTTAAGGATGCATATTTATGTTGTAAGGCTTGTGATAGGTGTCAAAGGACAGGCAACCTTGGTGCTAGAAACCAAATGCCGCAAACACCAATTCTCATGAGATTTTTGATGTTTGGGGTATCGATTTTATGGGGCCTTTTGTGAATTCCAATGGGAAATTTTTTATACTTCTTCAGAGATTATGTTTCTAAGTGGGTGGAAGCTAAAGCCACTCCTACCAATGATTCTCATATTGTTTGTGAGTTTGTGAAGGAACATATCTTTTCTAGGTTTGGAACACCTCGAGTGGTGATTAGTGATGGAGGTTCGCACTTCAAGAGATCCTTTCACGCTCTTCTAAAGAAGTATAACATTTCTCATAAAGTTGGCACACCGTATCATCCACAAACGAGTGGACAAGCTGAAATTTCCAACCTGGGAGATTAAGTCCATCTTAGAGAAGACGGTGAATGTTACAAGGAAATATTGAGTTATAGACTCAATGACGCTTTGTGGGCGTATAGGACAGCTTACAAGACACCCATCTACTCCATGTCTCCTTTTAGGCTTGTCTATGGTAAACCTTGCCATCTTCCCGTGGAACTTGAACACAAAGCTTATTGGGCTATCAAGGTATGTAATATGGAATTAGATGCAGTGGTGAACATAGGAAACTTCAAATCAATGAGTTAGAAGAGATACGAAATGATGCATATGAAAGTTCACGCATTTATAAAGAAAAGACCAAGGCTTTCCATGATAAAATGATTTCCCGAAAGAGTTTTGAAATAGGGCAAAGTACTTTTATTCCATTCTCGTCTTAAATTGTTTCCGGGTAAACTTAGGTCCAGATGGTTTGGACCATTTGTTGTTACTAATGTGTTTTCGCATGGTGCAATGAGATAACTAGTCCCAAAACAAGGCTGATTTCCAAGGTTAACGGCCATCGCTTGAAACCATACTATGAGCGGTTGTGACGGAGAATCGTGATATGATTACATTGAGTGATCCACTCCCCTCTCGGAGGAGTAATTGGAGCCGAACGTCTGGGCCGACGACGTTAAACCAAGCGCTAAGTGGGAGGCAACCCACCGGTTTTGTATCTTTCCCTTTATCTTTTTTATTTTTAAGCATTTTATCTTTATTTTCTTGTTTTTGCATATCATTTGCGGAAGTTCCCACCTTGAACCTTCTTTGGACGATTCAATTTTACATTGAGGACAATGTAAAGTTTAAGTGTGGGGGAGCATTTATATGTTTGTATAGTTTGTTTTAGTTTGTTTTATGCCTTTTAAAAAAAAAAAAAAAAAAAAAACAATCAGAAAAATAGAAAAAAGACCAAGAAAAATTTGTGCTTTTTGAACTCCGAAATCTAGAAACTTGTGCCTTTAGGATGACACCATTAGTGGATGGAATCATTTTGATTGCAGGAGTTGAGGAACCCATTAATTAACAAGAACGAACATAGCTCGTGAATCACAAATAACATGATAGTCGTTACCATATCTCTAATATCACCATATCGCATTCTATTTTGTATTTTTCCATATTTATCTATTGTTCTCTAAGTGCTTTGGTGGGTCACTAAACATCGACGTGTTATTGCTGCTAGGATGATTAGAGTGATTGAGTTACTAGAAAAAGAAAACAAAAAAAAAAATGAAAAAATATATGAAAAGAAAAAAAGACCGACCAATTAGACCAAACGGAATAAGAATGACACTTGGGAATAGCAGTATGTGTGAAACATAGTCCCTGTCTCCGTCGCCTAAACAAGCGTGGAATGCAGGATCCAAGGCAACTATCACGCATTTGCCGACAAGAAGCATGCGCTTGATCCAAAAGATCTAATCATGCCGCTCTAAAAAAAAAAGAAAAAAAAGTGAAAAAGAAAGAAAAAGAAAAGAAAGTATTATATTTGGTGAATAAAGTCACTCCTGGTTCCCTTTGTATATGCCGGTGAGTTGATGTAGAAATAAGTTTGTTGACCACCGGTTCCCTTTGTATATGCCAAAGTGTGTTAACTCTAGAATTGACCGGAATCAATCCAATAGGTTGCATAGGTTCATCTTAGTAGTGACCTTCGATGATATGGGAAACATCGAACACTTCGTGAACATTCGCCAACATCTACATTTATATCCATCTTCTTTATCTTTTCATTGTGAGTGTGGTTTGTTAGTTTCCGAGTATTGTGGCTTGTTCGACTATCTAATTAGAGCTTTATTTACTTATATATGAACTGAATTTGTGCAAGGTACCTCCTCCTGTAGTCATTTTGGATTCATTCATTGATTTGTCACGAATAGACGGAGTTTGAAATATAGGTTTTGTAGGCGGACTTCTTGTAAACCTTCACGAGACTAAAACTCGTCCACTAGGGACACACTAGGGGTTCAAAGGCCTCAAACATCCATGCTTAGAGTAACCGTAGCCTCGACGAGACGTGAGTTGTATGTATGTTTTATAATTATTTTGTTTGATTTGCTCGAGGACTAGCAAAGTCTAAGTGTGGGGGAATTTGATAGGTGTCTAAAACACCTTGATATTTATCTATTGTTTATGCTTTCTTCGCTAAGTTTTCTTGTAAAATATGTATCTTATGTGTGAATTTGAGTTTTTAGGTGCTTTGGAGCCGCTTGAGCAAAAGAAGAAGAAAGCGTTCATTTTGAGCAAGGAACGGAATTTGGTCATTTCACATGCGGGTGATACTGAGTCGGCCAAGAATATGCGCAACAAGGAAGTAAATAGGCAAATGGCTCGCAAACCGACAAGCCAAATATCACTATGGTGGCTTTTCTCTAAAGAATGGGTGCCTAGAACCATTTATGGGTAACCCTTATCTTTGTCACTTGGGTGGTTTTATCCATTCTCAATTCCTACGTAAGCCCTAGAATTAAGAGAAGTGTTTATTTTCACTTTTCATTATGTGAACCGAATTTGAGAAGAAGGAAGATGGCCGCCATCGTTCATGGCACCGGAGAGAAAGTAGATCGACCCGGGGCGGATTAAATCGAGAGCCGAGGAGATGAAATCTCCTCAAATAGAGAGGGGTTTTTGAATGAGACGAGGGAACCGAGTTTGAGGAAGGCTTGAGCCCGAGTTGGGTTTTACAGCTGAAGAAGGAAAGATCAAAGTAGTAGCTGCTGGTGATTAGATGGAGAGGAATATGAAGAACTTGTTGTTCGTAGTATGAACACTATGAAACACAGAGTGAGGGTTTTATCACTCGGGAGTTTGAGATGATGGTGGCCATGAAGAGAAATTGAACTCGTAAAGAAGTTGAGATATGGGTTTTGAGTTTGAGTGGTGAACATGAATTGCAATCAGCTGAAGATTGAGATGGGTATTAAGCGAGAGATTAATAGCCCCTTTCGTATCCAATAAGGAGGAGGATTAAGTGTCTTTAAATCATGGAGATTTTGGCCGTAAATAAAGATGGAAGAATTGAGGGATTTGTTGCCGTGAATTAGAGCCGAAATAGAAGAATGGTGGAAGTGTTGACTGAGATGGGTTTCTCATTGTAGTTAGGAAGAATGAATGAGAAGGTGGAAATTAGTGAAGTTGGAAGCATTGCAAGGTGAGCTAGTGATGTGTGGATTGGCGTGGAGTTGTTACTTCAGTTGATACAATGGCTAGGATTACAGTTATAATGATTGGTACCGTGATGGTGATCAAGCTCAAGCCATGAAATGAAGCAGAGCTGCTTGCAAGGCGTGATATGTGAAGCCGAGAAGAAAGAAGAATGGAGTGATTGGTGGACTGTTTTGCAAAGGAATTTGTGTCTTAGAGAGGTCTCAAACACACTGAAGTCGGTGAGACGCAGGAGCTGTTAAGATACACATGATGTCATGGTTACTGCACGATAAATTCTCTTGGCTGTGAATGGGCTAGGGCTTGAACCATGAGTGTAGTTATCAATGCCATAACCCACCATACAAAGGACCCAATGGTTACTTAGCTGATTGTGCTATAACTGGGAGCTGATATAACCACACACAGCTGATGTGCAAAGATGACAGCGCGAATTAAGAGTCGATTAAGGTCGGCATCAGTTTTGTCGCACTTACGAATTCAATTGGGAGGCAACTGAGCATGCATGATATCGAGATTATGTGGCTGTCTCACACTGAACTGAGTTCAAAGAGGAAATTTAACTTCTCGTGCTAGTTTGGAGGTTTGGCAAAGAATGCGAAATGGTAACGGTTTAGGGCCCTGAGTCAAATAAGGCGTTGTCGAGTTTGCGGCAAAAGAAAGCGCACGGTCAGAACCGGAGCGTAATGTCAAAGCTGCCAGTTGATGTGTGAGCGCCACTATGTTCAGTGAAGACAATGAATCGC
>JAJJWW010006037.1:0-42927 GCA_023531295.1 Papaver armeniacum | reverse complement strand
TTGGGAACATTATCTAAATACCCCTACTATGAGGCCCCTTGAAATATACCCTTATCAACTTTACAAATACCCCTAAGCCTAATACATTACTAAAATACCCTCTTTTATATAAATAATATACAAAACCACCACAACCACTATTCAAAAAAAAAAAATATATATATATATATATATATTTTTAATGCCCACACCACTGGGCCACCGCCAACCACCACCACCGGACCACCGACTACCACCACCGACGACCACCACCACCGACCACCACCACCGACGACCTCCACAACTAACAACCACCACCGACGACCACCACCACCGACCACCACCACCGACCACCACCACCACCGACCACCACCACCACCACCACCGCCACCACTGTCCACCACCACCACCAAACCACCGCCGCCGCTAACGAACACCACCACTGTCCACTACCACCGCCGCCGCCAACCACCACCACCATGTGGAGTCAACTTGCTGAAGTTGTGTCCATATCGGAGGCAACTAGCTCAAGTTGTCTTCAACAAGTGAAAGCAACTAGCACAAAGTTGTCTTCAAAAAGTGAAATCAACTAGCCTAAGTTGTTCTCATATATGGAGGCAACTAAGCACAAGTTGTCTCCAAAAAAAATAAAAATTATACACAAATAAATAAGTGAACCTAGTGTGAATCGAACACACATCATCTCGACATATAGTCGCCTGTGCTACCATTGCACCACAAAAAGTTCGCCACACCATCGCGCGCTCAACCGACAATTCAAACAACCACCATATAACACCACACCATCCATCTCATATCGCAACTCTACTCCGCAAAAGCTTCATGACCACAACCGCCTATGCACACTTGCAACATGAGCCAAATAGGTGCAGTTTCCATGCCCCTACCAAACACCATCAAGAATACACAAGCAAGAACAACTTTGTTCCGCCAATGCCCTGGATTCATATTGAGTTCCTTCAACTTCCTAAGCATTCATCTACTCTCTGACTTTAAAGCATGAGCACACAAAGACAACCATCATCATCAAATCAACACAACCCCGTGTTACCATTGCACCACAAATTGGCACAACTAGCTCAAAAACATAACCAAGTTGCCTCCGAACGGGAATAAACTAGCTCAAGTTGCCTCCAAAAGTGAAAGCAACTTGGTCAAGTTGTTCTCAAAGTTGGAAGCAACTACCACAAGTTGCCTCCAAAGGAAAGCAACTTGGTCAAGTTGTCTTCAAAGTTGGAAGCAACTAGCACAAGTTGTCTCCAAATACCCCTCACACCATCAAAATGGAGCTATTTTCGATGTTTCTACAATATTCTGCTCAATATCACACTATTCAAGCAAAATAAATTAATCAATCGATAATGGCATCAAGAGAGAGTATACCAAATTTAGCCAACTCAATGGCAAAGAAAGCAGCCTTCAACCGCAACATCAATTTCAAAGAAGAACCACTCACTTTCCACAAGACTTCGGTCCACATTCCATTCTCTCAAATTTGTACAAAGATAACCTTGCACACCCATTAAAAGTATCATCAGAATAAACGAACAAGGTTGCTCTCGAGCCATTTTCGTTGCATTTCATTTCACCCAAACAAGAACAACTTGAAGCACAAAAATACAAACTCCTCATAAAGAACCATTCTCTGTGTACCGCCTTTCTCAAATCCACCAACTATTCTTTCTCCATCCACCGAAATCGAACCCATCTTCTCATTTATAAATGCACCTTCAAGAATCTCAACTCTAACACATCGTAATTATCCTCCTTTCTTGTTCTCAACCTTACCAACCGCACCGTCCCCAAATTTTGTTGATCGCAACATCTCCGCACAAACACACATCACCCGCAATTGCAATTGCAATTGCAAGCAAGACGACCACCAAACTAAGCCGCACTTGAACACAAACCGCATTCCTTGAGCATAACTCCGTAAAACCTAACATACATCTAGGTTTTGTTCTCCATAATCATCTCACCATCTACACCACAACTCAAAGACATCAAGACCAACCAACCGCATTCAATCACTTCATACATTCTCGCAACCTCTGAGTCACGACCAACCAACAACATCCATGAACATCAAGACTTTCGTAGCTTCGCAACAAATGCAATTACGACACTATTTAGCCAACATTACCTCGCTACCACCAATTCAAGCATCTTCCCTTTACACAACACCAATACAATCCATAACTACCTCAAATCATCACTAGTAACATATTAAAACCCTCACCATTCTCATTACCTCACCACCCTGCTCATCCACTATCAACTCTTTTGTAGTAACACAATTATAGAATCGCCAACAACATCTTCTCAGAAAATAAATTAAACTCTTCGCAACAACAACCGAAAACAACAACATCTTCAATTCCTCAAATCATACGTACCGAATCGATCTCACCGAAATCAATCGCAACTCGAAATCGATCCGGTTTAGAAATTAGTAGAAATCGAAAACATAAAAAAGAACAACTGATCGACAACTCGAAATCAATCTACAACTCAAATCGAAACCCAAAGAAAGAAACAAATTTCAATCTGTTTAGAAATCAGCCTCAAATCGAAGATGACTTAAATTTATCTTTGAATCTCGATTTCAAAAGTTAAACGAAACCAAAAACAATCTAGATCACTCTAAATCTGATATTGAAACCATTTATTATCTAAATTTAGTTTAAAATGAGACCGGCACGGTAAATCAAAACCTAAATTTGGGATCTCACCGAATGTTCAACGAAGAAGAAGACCGTCGTCTCCCGATGATTTTTAGGATTCCGGGATTTGATTCACAAACAGGTGACAGAAGAGAGAATTATTGATGGATCTGGTGATAGAATTGGTGGACTTTGAGGTGGTGGTGGAATTGGAGATGGATCGATGGGGGTGTTGTTGTTGTTGTTGGAGGTTACTGCCGGAGAGAAAGAGAAAAGAGATAAGTGATATCACTGAGATGGTGATGATGGCGATGAAGACGATGGTGGCGTTAGTTGTGGTGGCGACAGAGATGGTGGTGACGACTGAGATGGAGATGGTGAGAGTTAAATTGGTTTTTCTCTAGAGAAAAATGAAGAAGAAGTTGAAGAGTATAAGATGTCAAGGTTAAAAGAGGAATTACGTGAATTATTTTCTTGTTCATAATTTCAATTATGCCATTGAGGGATTTAGAAAGACTATAAGATTTTGCATTTACCCATGGATAAGAGGGCATAAATAACATTCCCACTTTTTTATTCTGTTGCTGATAATATCTGATTCATACAACAAACCTTTTTGTGGTCCAAATTACAGGAGGTGGATTCAAGAATGTTCTTGTAATTGGTGCTGATTCTCTCTCTCGGTATGTTGATTGGGACGGATAGAAAACCTGTATTATCTTCGGGGATGCTGCTGGTGCTGTTGTAGTACAGGTACATACTAAATCTCCCCCTGCTAGTGTCATTAATGTACCAAGGCTAGCTTTGTGCTCATATTTGCCCTCATATTATTTTCCTCTCCAGTAATTTCTTAACTGCCTATTCTGAACATGGTGATTTCAGTCTCTGAGATTTATCTTTGAATTTTCCTACTTTAAGTGGTGTTTTTCATCTTTATCAAGTAACTTATATTTGAGGGGCTGATTCCAATGACATCCTGAGATTGCATATCTTTGACATTTCGACCAGATCAGTTCCCTGTTCAATATTTAGAAAATCCCTGGGAAATATCATGTGCTTTTCTAAATATGGAACGCCATCAGTTGTGGGATGAAAATTTGTAGCACTTGAGCTACTCCTTTACCATTGAATTGTACACACTGATGATGTAGTTACAAATTTTAGAGTAGAAGATTTTTCTAAAAGATGATTTACATGAGGATGGCATTCTCATAAAAAATAGCTTTAGTACAAAGCCTCATGACCTATAAAACTGTGAAAACGCTTCTTACTTTTAAATTAACACATGTCACTGGAAGTCAATTTTGATTTTGGATTGACTGATTTATTTATTTTTTTCGTATTTGTAAGCAAAGTTTACAACAAAAAGTGTGTATTCCATCCTCAAAAATAGCTGATCTTAAACTGATAATCTTTTGCCATGTCTAATTTTGATTTTAATTTTAATTTTAGTGAATTGGAATTTTTTAAATTTTCTGATATTATTTGCAGGCTTGTGATGGTAATGAGGATGGTCTGTTTGGTTTCGATTTTCACAGTGATGGGGAAGGGCAAAAGTACGTTAAATTAGTCTCTCTTGCTTAATCTCACTTGCTTAGTAGAAAAAAGACCTCAAATTCACCTGCTTACTTTTGCAGGCATCTAAATGCAACAATGAGAGAAGACAATGCCCAAGAGGATGATGTACTAGGCACCAATGATTCAGCGGCAGATTTCCCTCCCAAACGATCTTCTTACTCATGCATCCAAATGAACGGCCAAGAGGTCTTCCGTCGCCGTAAAGTGTGTGCCACAATCAATTGAATCCGCCCTGGGAAAAGCCGTATGACAAGTTCTGATGTCGACTGGCTGCTTCTTCACCAGGTATAAATGATTTTATAATATCTGTTTTCTTCTGAAAGTCTTGCTCTAGAAAACACCCTGAACTCAAAACAGAAAATGAATAAAGAAAACTGCATTTCAATGAAACTGGATAAATTCTCACGGTTACTTAAATTCTAAAATTTACGTTAATTTACATACAAGAAACTGTATAATATAATTTTCCTCTCTTAGATTCTAAGAGCATTCATGCAGTAAAGCAGTCAGTTGCACCTTTTTCGCCTCTTCTATTTCCCCCTGCATCAGTAATCAATTTCCTGACTTTAATGATTCTACAAGTTTAGCAGAAACAAACCGCAGACCAAGTAGTACTGCACCACTGCCACTGCACTGCTTATCTATCTTCAAATGACAACCTTTCATCTAAAAGCCTCACATTTTATTTACTTACTTTCCAATACTTCAATTTCTTAATGCAGGCAAACCAAAGGATAATCGATAAAGTTTCAGAAAAATTACAGATCCCATCAGAACGAGTTATTTCAAATTTGGCAATTATGGTAATACAAGTGCTGCATCTATTCCCTTGGCGTTGGATGAAGCTGTTCGGAGTGGGAAGGTCCAACCTGGTCATACAATCGCGGCCTCCGGCTTTGGAGCTGGCCTAACGTGGGGTTCAACAATTATGAGATGGGGTGAAAGAATGAAATGGGAACAAAGGATGAAGCCATAAGATGATTGAACATCCCATACCATCAGAGACTCAGAGCCCCGTTCAGATACATACAAGGATTCAAGAGGTTGTGCAGGAGATAATTATTGTATGCCAATTTCCTTTTACCTTTCGCCGTTAAGGATTTTGTAGCTTCTTACACTCTGCAGTCAAATAATCTATTCATTTGTTTCGCCTTCAATAAAAGAACTCTATTTGTACATTGATTGAGTTTCTCCATATCATATAGCAATGCATCATTCCTTCTGATCAGAAACAGGGTTCTGGATTATTATAGGCGTCGACACAAAGTTCAAGAACTGATTAAGCGATCCAGGTACGAAGATTTACACTAACAACAAAAATATGGAATCAAATTACTGAAGATTAAGCAGACAGAGTATAGTTAAACTGATATTATTATTGAATTGAAAGAATGTAAAATTCTATCTGATTTTCACAACTTCTATCTGTATAGATTTATGAAGTGGAATAAATTAATAAATTCAAACAAAATGAGCAACTATCTGCTGATACTACTAGTAAAGATTTCCATGAAGTAACAGGAAAATTTCAGGCTCGGATGATAAAAACTTAACTGTCACTTGTTACAGAGATTCTTGATTTAATCCTCCGTATCGCACCTTCAATAGCAATATCGAAAGCATCCTTCTTTGTTCTCCAACCCATTGAATCACCATGTCTTCTGTAAATAATCCTTGGTATCAATTCAATCACTTTTTCTCTCATTCTCCGAACTTCAGATTTCGGAATGGAAGTTAAAACATCAACAATCCTCAACCCTCTGGACACCACTTCCTCTTTAGGTATAAACACCGAGAACTCATCGAATTGCTTCTCGGGCAAATGCCAACCATACTGCGTTCTCGCCGAAGAATCTTCAAAGAAAACAGGTATGCATCCTGCAAGAATCCCATCGAACGTAGACCTGCGAGTCGGCGTATCACCAGGCGGTTGTAGACAGAAACTTGACTGTAACATTGGTCTCATATACTTAATCGGATCATGGTCACACCCACCATTAGAACAATCCACAATCTCGCATATCTTAGAAATAGAACTGCTGATGGTAAAATTATTACCCCACCACCAACACCGCCACCACCACCACTAGTAGTATTCTCGCATTCGACACGAATACTATGCCGAATATTAGGTGATGCAGAAACACCCCCACCACCAGCAAAAAGCATCAAAGTAGTTCTATGTGTTCTCCTCACCCTCTCAATCCAAGATTCCATGAGCAACACACTCGGCGGATGAAATGAAGTCGGATACGGAATCGCTTGCTCTTGCCATGGCCAGAATCTAGATTCAAGTGTCAATGCAGTGACATTGAAAACTCAGGCAACTCTAAAAACGAAGTACCCCAAACAGGGTCATTTCTCAATGGCTGTGAGAAATCCCAAGCAGGTCTAGCCATAACCAGAAAATGATCAAACCCATGATTCCTATTCCATATCTCAGGAGAATCATTACTCAAGAAATCAAACAAACCCAGACCGTGATGAGCACTTGAATTGACATCAGAACCATACAAATACGAGATTGCATCAATACCAGAATAATACGGAAGATAAACAGCATCAGCCTGAACGGGATTCGTAGTTAGACATGGGTATTCGAGAATTCTTCTGTGGAAAATAAGTTCAAGCATGTATGGATCAGTTCTGAACCATGAATGTGAACGGTTATGTGTTTTATGACCCAGACCATGGTTTGCTAAATGTGGACAGAAATCATCATAAAATGGATAATTAGAACAATTTACTAAAAGATCCAGATTGAAACTGCTTGGGAGTTTTCTAACATATACCCATTTACCTTTACATTCTTCTGAATTTGGATCTGTTGTTTGAGATTCAACAAATGAAATCATCAACATAAACAACAAAACCAGATAATACCCAGAAGAAGCCATGAATAGATGAATAGATAGAGGAGGAGGAGGAGGAAGATGATTTTTTTGTTTTGATTATGAATTTGATAATTTTTTCTTTTTCATATTTCTTCTTGTAACAAGAAACATTACATCATAAGAATAACAAACACTGTATTATCTAAAAAAATTTTCTTTGATTTTGATTTCAGTCACTGCTAGTTTGTCTGGTACTAGTAGTTGTTGTTTTCTCATGGAGGGTTTTTCTTTTATCTTGGTTATAGATGATGATGATGATATGAGGTACTATTACTTACTACTGCTACTTTGTTTGAACGCGTTATAAGGGATTGTTTTGTTTTTGTTTTCGTTGAAGCGAAAATGGCGTGTAAAGTCGAAAAGGGTTATTAATGGATCATGGGGGGATCTCATTCTCATCAATAGATTTATCAAATTACCCATGGTTGTAGGGTAAGTTAGTTATGAGTGAGAATTTTACTTGGAGTACTATTTTTTATTCACTTTCAGGTAGGTGTCAAGTTCTGGTTTGGTTATATTGCCCTTAGGTTGTGCTATCACGTGTGAGGTTTAGTTATTTGTATGTAATTTTGCAGGGTGATTGAGTGGTGAGAACTGAGAAGTTACTTTTCGACTTATTCGGTATCAGTTTGGCGCCTAGTTAGCAATTCGAATTCTAAAACGTACTGAACTAGCAAACGTGAGTATTATACTTGCCTTTGTAAAATTCATTCTACCAAAATTTACAACTGACGTGATTCACAAGAATTTCGAACTGCATACGTACGCGTATAATTCCGATTTATAAATGTGAGTTCTTTCTAAAAATTCTATCTATATATACTAAATAATTTATATTTATAAAAGTTAAATGTACCAATTTTTACGCATACGTGAGTTATTTAAAGAAAAAATAAAATTAATATGATGATATTAATAATAGGGCTTTTTAATAAAGTGACCACCTTTTTTAACTATATTTAAGAAAGTGGCCGTTTTTTTAAATCTTTATATAAAGTGGCCGATATTGACTTTTTCCATCCCGTTTTTTCAAAAATGGGTAACTATAGCATTGCCTATGTGTCATTTATCCATCCCATTCAAAAGACACTTAAGTCCCTCAAATCGTCTCACTGGGTCGAGTTATCAAGTTCATCTTCTTCCCGTCTGATTCAATTTCTATGATTACAGTGATTCATTAACAAGTATATATTCATGATCTTCAAATTACAAATCAAAACTCAAATTCAAAATTACAAAATTAAATCAATTATTAGATAAGACCTTATAATGTTGATGATGATCATCGTGATGGTAGAATAGTTGGTGTTTATGGTACCTAATTCTTCTCAAATAACCTCAAGAACCATGGTTAGCCAAATCGAAATAGACTTGGTTCAAAAAATGGTGGCAACTAAGCTTGATTTTTTAAGGAACCGCACTTTGATCGGGCCTTTTCACAAACACCTTGTGTGTGTCTCTGGCCAAGTAGGGAATTAGTTTATCAGGTTCTCGTTAAGCTCGTGATATCTCCTTCAAGTCTTTGTAATTTCATATTTCGCCGACAACCGACAATCCTAATGATACACGAACACCGAAACCACCACATTGAGCAACCGAAACAATCCTTTGTTGATTGGACGTAATGTACTTAGCTCGCAACCCATTCAAATTTATTCACCTGCAAAGAATTACACCCTTACCCGCATATTTCAAATTCGAATATCATCTCAAATTTATTACCTCTTCTCATTTTCACGGCATTTAAATTTCAATTCCTTCCTCTGCATCGATAGCAACAAACACAAACTCAACAAACACAAACTCATAGGTCATTCGGCATTCAACTTTCTCCATACTCAACAACACCAGAGTACCTGCAACATCACATCTTGAATAGCAGCTGCGATAAACCCTCACCTCCAATATCTTCATAAACCATAGCTACCAGACCCATGTTGACTTCAAATGCTCATCTGTAGCTGAACCCACACAATTGCATATGTAACTTAACCACCATCTTCATTTCTACAACTCCACCAACCTTAAAAATATCATCTCCCTTTAATTTCTCAATTCTAGACACCCATATCTCACACTAAACATCGATCTTCAACCAACCTTCCAATTGATTAAACAAAGAAAAAAAGGGAAAGAGCCCCAAACCTAGAATTCAAATCAACTCGAAATCAATCGATTTCACCATCTAAGTTTTCACAAATACTAAGTTAATTAATGTGTGGGTTCTAAAATCTTACCAAGATTCGTATTTCTTTATCCCCGATTTGTATTTCACCTTCCCCGCATCCAACGAAACCCTAAAACTTCAAAATTTCCAAATATCACTAACATACTATTGTTATTCTTCACGATAGTCACCTTCATCACCAACCACTTATTTTTCATCAATCACTTGGATTTCTAACCCTAGTTTCAAGAGAAGGATCGTGGAGGGAGAGACGAAACGAGAAGAAGAAGAAAGAAATAAAGATGAGAAGAAGTGTCCGAATCACAAGGTTATAAGGATGGGGATGTGATGGTAATTTTAAGCCTAAGGATTGACTAAGTCGCTTGGTGGACTCTTTCTTTGGTGGGACCAGGTGTTATATCTAACAGAAAGGCCACTTTATAGAAGAATTTAAAATCTTGGCCGGTTTATAAATTATATGGTAGGAAGCTGGCCACTTTGTTAATTTGCCCTTAATAATATACACAACATTAGTCATCCAAGAGGACGTGGTATAGTGGTTTAGATGCTTGGTCGCGAGTTTGAGATCTCTCTCACCTTTACCTTCAATTTTTTTCAGCCATTTTTATTTCATAAAATTACAACAACGTCTAATATTGGGTCGTGTATGCCCTGGAGGCAAGAAACCCCAAAAAGTGGGGCCTTTAAAAACGTAAAAGCTAAAGAATTTATGGCGAATTAAGCTGGGCGATCATTCGGGATTCGGGATACGTAAAATTCGTGAACGATTCGCGAATAATCCGGAATGCTACATAATACGCGACTTGGGTTCGAGAGTTGCAAACGTACGCGAATAAAACGTGAAAATTCGTGATACGGAAAAATCGGCTAATGATTCGCGAATCATTCGCAACTTACTAACTAGGGTTTGGGCGACCGTGGTAACCGATAATTTTTTGTGAAGCAAAATCTTTTTCATTCTAACTTTTGTGATTTAGTTTAGCTATATCAGTTTGGCGACCAGAGGTAACCGATAATTTTCTTTAAATAAAATCTTTTTCATTCTAACTTTTGTGATTTAGTTTAGCTTTCGGAAAAATTGAATGACATTTCAGAAGTTACTATTCGATCTATTATGTTTACAAAATGGAAGTTAGTTTGAAAATACAAATTCAAATGGCTTTTCTCTGTCAAAATATAGAGTTATGAATTTGAGTACATTTTTAGGAGTTATTTTTTAACTTTTGTAATTAAAAAGTCAAGAGCTAATTTAGCGACACAATTTCCAGACATCCAAGCAAATTGTTGTGCTTAGACTCTCAAGGTTGATTTTTGTTTCTCAAGAAGAAAACACTTGGGCTTCTGATTTTAAAAAACTCTCTTCACATGTCAGATTTATTTATTTGCGTCCTCACGATGCAAATCTAATAGCAATGTAATACGACTAGGGGATCGGCCCCGGCTCGGCTGGAGACCGATCCATGAGTATTCCCGGATCTCGGACGATTCAGACTGAGTAACTTGGTGAATCATTACTGTGCATATAGTTTCTAGATATGTAAATTGTTTGTGATGTGGAAGAAGAAGGAGAAGAAAAATGGTGAAAAATAGTTCAAAAAGAAGTAGAAAATTATAGAGCTGGCTATTCCTTGTGCCTCCAATGTTGGTTTAAGTTTTTAGGGTTTTATAAAGTTGTTTGGGAACTATTTTGATCCTAGTTTGCCGAGTTACTCGTGACTCGGTAAGATTGACTCGGTCCGAGTCACGACTAGCTGGGCAAGTAAATAGAGAATACCCGCTTCTGGCCGAGTTTCGAGGATCATATCGGCCAAACACCGATACCCGGTTACTCGCGATTAACTCGTCCTCGACTAGGCCGAGGCGTACTACATTGTCTAATAGTGGTATTGTATGTCTCCATCGAATGGCGATTGGGATGACCATAAAAAAAAATTATAACGAGTAAAATGAATTTGATATAGTATGATTAAGAACCAACGAGAGAATTGTAGTCCTGGTTCTAGGTAATTGTCTTGGTGTCAAATATTCCTGTTATACAATACATGAACAATCTACAATGCTCGTATAAAAAGAAGTCATGAGATGCTTAGATACCAAAAGCAAAAAATTATTTCCACATCAGAAGTAAATATAAATTGTTTCACTGGAAGTCAACTTATTGTTTTTAAAAATCATTCTAAAAATGTGTTCTCCAACCGACTTTTTGCCCAAACACCCTATTAAACATCTACTATTCTATGTAAGTGTAGAAATTATTAGGAGCGAAGGAGTTGGGATGGTAATATAACTGTAAATTCCTTAGTTATATTCTAACCAAAAACAAACAAATGCTATGATCCACCCTTAGCTAGAAGGTGGTCAATATAAGTAAGCTTTGGCTAGTGAATTTCAGTAATTATGGGTGATGAACCCAGAAATCCAATCGATGAAAACCAAATTCCCATTACACTATGACAAGGGATGTTATTTCCAAATGAGATGGATTTTTGGGAGTAATGTTACGTTGACCGGGAAAAATTCCATGGGATTTCCCGAGTCTCACAGTTTCAGTGCTCATTCGGAGGTCTTGTAAGGGTGTTGTTTACCCACCTACGGGTCCCATATGACTGCGAGTGGCGTGATTTTTCCCGGAATTCTCCACCCGATGAACCTAGAATTATTGGATTTTTAATGTCTCTTGAGCTTATCATACCAGAAGAAATGAGAGACCATACTAATTTTCTCCCTAACTCATGCTATCGTACACAATGAAAGTCGAATAACTTGATGTAACATTAATGACCTGAAAGTAAACACTTAATTTTTTTAATGATATGATTTTTAATCATGATAAGTGTTAGATTAAAGAAAAACATTAAACAATAGAGTAATGTGTTCGAGAAACTTTAATTTAGAAGAGATTCTGCCTTGATCTGCATTAGTAGTGTAGTACCGACATTATTTTGATTTTCTTCTAATTTAAAACTCTTAGTAGATATTCTTCCCCTACCCAGCTACTCTATTCTCGATGCGTAGTGGGGATCGTGACTCGTGACTAGAAGGTCACAAGTACGTCTACATTTGGGTATAATTTATGGCGATGGCGGTGCCACAAAATAGCCATGAACAACCTACTAGATATTTTTAGATCCAACTTATTAGGCAACACATTATTTACCGACAACGCATCTGGAATGAAGGCATAGAGATTAGTTCCAGTCTTCTAAACCATGGTTTGCCGTATGAGTGTCACTCTAATACTGATACAAGACGGCGGTATCGGTGATACAGAACATTGATACTAATCGAAAATTCCATCACAGTAATTGTGAAACAAAAACATTTTGTTTCTGATTTCGACTTCTAATTTCTAATTTTGGAGAAGCAAAAATATTTCTATTTCTAGTATCTAGACATGCTATAAAAGTCATTCTTATGCGGAAAAGTAATTTCTACAAAGAAACTATGCCAATGTACATAAAAGACTGGGAGGGGACGTGGTAATTTAGCTACTTACCCAACACCTCCTCACACCCAAAGTAGGGAAAAGTGAGATGAAATGATAAGGAGGGGGACAAAACTTTAGGTACGAGGGGTTTAAAAATCGATTGAAAGAAAACAAGTAAAACAAACCATAATGACTTCATCTCGAACTGAATTAACAAATGAAAGTGAGAGTTTTGACCCGCCTGTGTCGGTGGTGTAATGTTTGTGTGGAGTAAAATGAGGCAGCAGCAGTGAATGGTGGTGGGGCTGGCTGGCATCGCATCTCCTCCTATTTCTAGGAGTTCCTTTCTATCCGGCGCCTATCACTCTCTGTTCATTTAATGCCTGCGTTGATGGTGTGACGCATACCTAGTTTTGGAGTTGAGTCTTTTCGAGTTTCCATCCATTAAATGTCAGTTAGCACAAAACAAAATTACTATTTTACTGTGAAACCTGGTTATAACCAATATTTTACCGTGGCAAAAAAATGTTGCTCTAATTGCTATTGATTTTGCAACAAACTGCACTGGAATTAGAGAATATTCAGGACACAATAGAGAGAATAGGATCCATCAGATTTTGCAAGAAACTGCATTGGAGCTAGAGGACATCCAGGACACAATAGAGAGGATAGGATGCCATAAGGAGATGATTTGGCTTTCGATGGGGCCGGGAAAAAAACGCAACACACGAATGCTGGGATTGAAGCTCAGGATATGGCCTCTCTTAGGATCGCAAGGAAGATTTTTTTATGTTTCTATGCTAGCTATCAAGGTAGTGACCAACATAGAACTCATCAAGTTCCTTTGTCCTTGTAACGTCCATACTTTTTTATACTTTTTTGTTGTCGGTATATGATATCACTCGAAAAATTTCTGTCGGTCAAAAAATAAATGACCACACATGGCTTGAAATTTTCACCAAAATGCAAAAATTACTAACGTGGTGCATTGTCTAGTGATATTATGTTTCTTTTTCCTTTTTTTTTTTTTGGCAATGTTACTAGAAATTTATCACTGTGACCCAAAATTGAAGGGGTACATAATTTTCCTACTAAAAAAATTGTCCCATGATCCAAAAAAACTGTCACGGTGACCTGGAATCCAAGCGGGGTTTTTCAAATCAACTAGACTTAGAACTTGGAGAGATGCAAGAACTAGTACACCAAAAGTACCTTCATAGCATATAGCCTTTATACTAGTCTGGTTGGTTGCAGTTATACTGCACCTAACTGATTCCAGCTACAACCTGAGCTCGAAACTCATGAGCACCAAATTCATTACCGATAAAAAAAAAAACCAGCTACAACAGTTACAGAAAAGCAAGTTGGATTAAAACTATCTAATTGAAGGTGGCTATTCATAGTCACAGGCGAAAGATTAACTGGCTATTCATAGATATGAGAAGGGGTAGCATTATTGCAGTCCAATTTCTTATCCTACTAAGCATTTTCTCTAAAAACACTAACTGAACAATCAACATACTTTATATTAACTGAACTCAGTTTCATGAAATTCCTCGAATCGACGGTGATTTCAAACTTGCTGCACCAAACACTATGGTAGACTAACACGTTTAAGATTCACCGAAACTGAGGGAAAAAATCTGTTCTGTTTTCTACTGACTAAGTCGTGCCAACCAAAATTAACAATCTTGCATTGTCCTAACTCGGTCGTGCAAACCGAAATTAACACCATACACTGGTACCTGAGTGCTGTACAGGGAAACACTGTATATCTACTAGAGAAATAGAAACCATGCACTGGTCCACATTTCCTCTGGCCAAAACTTGGTCACAGTACAGACCCAGCTTTGGCACATCATCATAAAAATGAAAAAAAAAAACTTGGTCACAGTATTAAAGCCAAGACCATATTCACTGGCTTACAGAGGCTAAAGTACCAGAGATGCTACAAATAACCATCTAAGTGCAAACCAAGTTCCTCTCCCAGGAAGAGAATTTGGGTCGTTAAGATCACTCCCTTGACTCGACTTTGTTCAACTGATATAAGCTCCCCATAGAAACTAACTTAGAGTCTATAAACACTCAATTAACCCAGAGAATCTCTGAAAATTCAGTCCATCCTAGGAGCAACATTCATACTCTATCATCATCTATTAAACTTGACACTCAGCGCAATCTTATCTTTCTCCTATGAATCAGCCAAGGGATGCTCCATATTTCACCTATCAAAATCTCTTTATTTTCTAGAAAGGAGTATGGAATCTAAAACACTATAAACAAATCTAAACAAAATATAAGGAAGCTTAGAACCTTCAATCAGTTAGGAATTGGTTGAAAATACAATGAAGTAAGAGAACAAACTTGTATGGTAATTTTTAAGAATTATACATTTGTTAGCGGTAAATAGATCTCATGGTAACAGCAAGAAACACTCATGGCTACAATTTGGTTAAGGCAACACGCCGTGATAAATTATGCGAAGAGAAAGCATCTTAAAAATTAACTATATGTAATTCAGAGGTTCCCAAGGGAAAACAAGTCACATATAAATATATTCAATAACAACAATATACTCTTCCGTGACTCTATTTATGCGTCAACCACCCTACACCAATCCCCGCAAGCCAACCGACTGAAAACAAACTTCCTTGTTTAACTGACGTCTTACAACTTTCATCAACAACCTCCTTGGCTCCTCCTTCAACGATATTGGACGAGAAATTCCTTACTGAAATACCTAAACGCCTAAATTGAGGAACCATTTTTCTGAAGACATGTAAAACCCTAATTAACCCGACGGAGAAATCGAAATACAGGAAGAAAGAAATACTACTTATAAGATCTTAAGTAACAGCGAGAGATT
This sequence comes from Papaver armeniacum, assembly GCA_023531295.1. NCBI lineage: Eukaryota > Viridiplantae > Streptophyta > Magnoliopsida > Ranunculales > Papaveraceae > Papaver > Papaver armeniacum. The sequence continues at coordinate 27,311 of JAJJWW010006037.1, read as the reverse complement.
ACCTCAAAGGAGCTGACATTGTTGCCGATTGTTAGATGATCGTTAAGAGCAAAACGCAGCAAAGGGGAGCGAGTATAACTAAAGAGCAAAACCAAAAAAACTAAAAAGTTTGGTTTAAGGTGCCACGCCTACGCACTGCACGATTAAAATTTGGTCGGCGAATTTAAAAGTTCGCCAAATCAGCCACTTTCAAATTACGCCCATTTTTTTTAATTCAAACGTAGTTTAAAGTGCGCCCCATCATCAAGCAATTTATACGTATGCCCCACCATCAGCGACTTTATACTTTACGCCACACCTCAAACGTAAATATTACCTACGCCTAACGACTACTTTAAATTACGCCCGACTAAACCAAACTAAAGACCAAATATGGTTTGGTTTTTGGTTTACTCTAGTTTTTAATCTTACTCCGCTCGAATGCGTCCGGTTTCCTCGGACCAAAATTTTAGTTTTAGTCTCCCGCCGTGGATGCTCTAAAATGCCCAGGCCGTAGAATTTAACAAAATTTAAAACCATATAAAAACCCTAACTTGTTTAAATAACAGAGAGAATGAGAATGTCCTATATCAGGCAGGCAACATAAACAAAGAAACTTATATACAGCTAAAGTTGCTCGCGTCCGGTTCAACTTGACTCGACTCTTCGGCGTTTCTCAAAACTTATAGGCTTGACCAGACTAAAACTCTAGGTCCACCTGAAAGGGTAAGGATTGTAAGGATGCAGTTTTCTTTTTGTGTAATTTTCATATGGTAGAAGTTAATTATGTAAATAGGGATTGTAACGAGAAGGCGGACAAACTAGCGAAAATGGAGTCGAATACAAAATAAAAGTTATATATCAAGTGATTCAAATAGTGTTATTTTGAAACGTAAAGTTCCGGATGGTCTTGTAAAAGGGAAAAATATCTTGTTGTACTCTCCTAGTTTGGAGTAAATCTTTTGCTTATTAAAAAGAAAGGGTAAGCAAGAGAAAAAGAAAAAATTTTAACTATGAAAAGTAAGTTTACATTGTTTGGATTACAAAGTTTTTCCAACCATATATAGTAAAACTTTGATAATTTAAGATCCTCTAACAAAATAAAATTATTATTCTAGCAAAATTATTAATATGTCGTAGTTTGAAAAAGTGAGGGTACAACAACCTCACTCAATAATTCGCTTAGCAATCAGATGGACTTACTCCAATATACTTTTAAGAGAATCAACTAGACAAATGTAACTCAATCTTAATAAAAAGTATATAAAAGAGTTATATCTCAATTTCTCGATTCAATACTTACTCAAGCAAATAGAAATCATGAAGTCTAATTGAATACAAGAGAAATTAACTTGAACGTGCATCAAGACCAATTTCAAGGATCAATTTCAATCAACAACCAAAGGTCGGATTTCCCAATTGATCAATTTAACGCACAACCTCTCGATATTTCAATTATATAACAAAATATAATGCGAAAGAAATAACACGCATACCGAAATTTTGTTAACGAGGAAACCACAAATGTAGAAAACCCCGGGACCTAGTCCAGATTGAACACACACACGTATTAAGCCGCTGGCGCACACTAGCCTACTACAAACTAACTTCTGGCCTGACTATAGTTGAACCCCAATTAATCTCACACCGATTCAAGGTACAAACAGCTCCTTACGTCTCGATACCAGGATATTACGTACTTGATTCCCTTAGCCGATCCCACCCACAACTAAGAGTTTCTACGACCCAAAGTCAAGACTTTAATAAACAAATCTATATCACACAAATATCTACATGAATAGATAAACTGCCTCCCCACAAAATACCTACGAAGTTTTTTCCGTCTTTTGATAAATCAAAATGAACATGAACCAATTGATATACCTGACATATTCCCCGAAGAACAACCTAGAAATATCAATCACCTCACAATAATCTTAATCGACCAAATAAACAAGATATTGTGGAATCACAAACGATGAAACGAAGATGTTTGTGACTACTTTTATATCTTGCCCATCGGAGAAATTAATCTCAAGCCAATCTTACGATTGTACTCAAATACGATAGAAACAACAAGATCGGATCACGCAACTACAGAGAAAATAGTTAGGTCCGCTTCACAATCCCAATGAAGTATTCAAGTCATTAACCTACGGTGGTCTCTGGTAGAAACATAAGGTTAAAGGAGAATCGACTCTAGCTTATACAACTAGTATCACACATGAGGAGTGGGGATCAGGTTTCCCGGTTAGAGTTCTCCTTTATATAGTCTCCAAATCGTGGGTTTGGAATCTAAGTTACCTTGATAACATAGCATTCAATATTCACCGTTAGATGAAAACCATATTAGATTCAAGCTAATATCTTTTAACCGTTAGATCGAACTTAGCTTGTTATACACAAATGAAATGAACGTTCATTTAGGTTTGTGTACCGTACTATAAACGTGTACAAGTAGTTGGTTCAACAGTAGTTAACCAAATGGTTAGCCATATGAGCACTTTCATATCAACCATATTCATCTTCACCATAACTAGTTCAAATGACTTCAAAAGAACTAGTTAGAGAGTTGTTTAACCGCTTAGATCTTATAGAAGTATACAAGACACAATCGAAGAAAAACTGATTTTGATTCACTCGAATCGATTCATGAACATTATAGCTTGGTTTTCAAATATGCATTCCTTAGTTTATATATGTCTTAGTTCACGAATAAACCGCTTTTAGAAAATAACCCACTCAAGTATGCAATGTGGCACGCATACTTGCTAAATCTTCTGGATGGAGTTTCTTTCTACCACAAACTACAGAAATTCACGGATGTGAACTTCAGAAAGATACGATAAAAAGTACGCGACTTTAGTTCCTAAGATTCTCAAGCGACAAAGTACGCATACTTTGGTTCAAGGATTTTGGACTTACACAAGTATGAGTTCACATACAATGTTTATATCCATTCAAGGTTACCTATATTGGGCTTTTTAATAAAGTGGCCATATTTTTTTAATGTATTTCAGAAAGTGGCCGTTTTTTTGAATGTTTATATAAAGTGGCCGAGATTGACATTTTCCATCCTGTTTTTTTTCAAAAACGGGTAACGCGTTATCTCCTACGTGTCAGTTATCAAGTCGACTGAAAATACATTTAAACCCCTCAAGTCGACTGAAAATACATTTAAACGGGTCTGAGTTAGTTTAATGAATCATTCCCAACTCAGATTCTAACTCAATGGGTTGTGGATATAATTATGTTCATCTTCTTCCTAACTGATTCACCACCACTATTGATTAGGGATGAAAATCCATCATCAAATGTTGATAGAAGTAATTGAAAAATAGAAAATATAGATGTTCCACATACTATAAACAAAGACAACAACACCAAATTTAATGGAGAACATCAAAACCTTGTTAATGAATTTTTTTCTTAAACCCAATAACTATTTTCTCTCATCCCTTTATAAAGAACATACACATCTTCAATCATTCCATGTCTTCCCACCTCCGTAAGAATTCAAAAAAAATTCAATCTTTACCTTCCATCTTCGAAACATTAAGAAAACCCATTGCAACCGAAATTTAAACCTAAATTAACAAATTAAATTAAACCCTAATTAAAAAAAAATAGAGTTACTCAATCATAGACATAAAATTAAATTAAACCCTAATTACCAACACCATCACCACTCGAATCGCTATCATTGACTATCGCCATTTTAAATTAGTAAACCCCAATTTTGAAGAACCCTAAATTCAATTTCTACTCCATGTAACAAATTAATACAACTAACCATCCAATATGAGCAATACGAAGATAAATAAACATTGGGTTTGATAATTTACTCCATTTGAAGACCCATATTGCTTCAAATTAAAAGTTCCTTCTTCATCTTCCTTTAATTTCAAGTTTTGATGGTAATGGCAAGAACAGAATGCCCAAAGAAGAAGAAGAACAATATACGATCGGTTTCTTTGTTAACTCATAAGGATATGATAGTCATTATACCATGAAAAATTGACTTAGTCAATCGCGTGACCAATCTGTAGGCCCTTATGTATAAACTAACATGTAAAGGCCACTTTATAAAAGGTTTAATTTTTTTGGCCGGTATATTAAATATATGGTTGGAAGCTGGCTACTTTATTAATTTGCCCTATATTCTAAACTCTCATTTCAATCATTGAAACATTCTTAGAGGATGTTAAATAGAGGTTATTCACACACTATTTTCATCAAAGCGATTTTCAAGATATTGAAATAATCAACATGACTTTCGTCATTTGTAAAGATAAACTTGGCAAAGCGAGAGCTTACCAACACGTATTTCGAGAATTAGATAAGCGAGATGAACTGAAGCAAATAAAAATGTGTATAATCGAAGTCTATATAGCAATACGACTTTTGTCTCAAGATAAGAGATAGAGTATATAGACTTTTTTGAGTGATAGATAAGTTCAAGTCTCCATTATACCTTTTAGTCGACGAAGTTCCACCAGTTCCTTGAGTAGTTCTTCGTCTTTGTATGATAAACGCCGTGGAGTCTAGAGCTCAACTACACTTTCTATCCTAGTCCGAGACTTAGCTATAAGTAGACTAGAAATCAAGACTTATAGTTTTGGCAACTAAACTTGACAAACAAGCTTGAGATAGCAACACTTGCGAGTTCGACCAAGCAATGCTCTAACAATCTCTCCCTTTGTTAATTTTAGTGACAAAACTATCAATACATATGAAATACAAAATAAATAAACTTAGCAGCTTTCTCTTCCACATGCATGATCTCCTTGGTTCTTCAACATTACTCAAATCTTCGGGCTTCCTGTGCACTCCAATGATTCCAAAGATATCCAATGCAGATCATCGTTGTTGAAGATCCTTAGCCATAACAATGAGAAAACAAAAGCTCTCAATCATTGTTACACAATGTCATAGTATTATTACACAACATCAAAGTTCAATTGTATCACAACTTCGACAACAATACTATGGTGATATGTATCACTCCCCTTAGTCAATACTTCATCTCACATGAAAACCACTCCCCCTTACATAATGATCCGAAAATCATATGTATTTGTAGTGTGAACTACACATTAATTCTCCCCCTTTTTGTCAATAAAATTGGCAAAGGTACAAAAACTAGTGGGATCCTAATGAAACTTCCATAGAGATACTTTGTAATACCTCGATATTCGGCAGTGGTTGGCCGAATGAAATATAAGTAATGGTTTGTCATTTCCTAACACCGAGGCCTTTTCAACACAATTGGTTCCAGAGTTGGCATAAAACTTTGCAGTTGAGCGTGCTCGGGAAGGAGCAATCCAGAGATGGGTAATCTCCCGGGAGTTACTGATTAATGCAGCCGATGCCCGTTGAAAACCCACACCGCCCGTATAACCGCAGTGACTAAGTGGGGACAATATCGGTGAAGGGACGGTCATTACAAATGGTATCGTGAGCGACGATTACCACCCGCCGACGGGGAAGGTACGCTTGACGAGGTTGTTCCAAGTGCTTGTCTCATGAGGGGCAGAGAACGTCGAGATCTGGGCTTGAATGTATTCCGGAGCCGAGGAAGGCTCCAATTTAAGGTGGTGGTATCATAATACCTCGATACTCGGCAGTGGTTGGCCGAATGGAATATAAGTAATGGTTTGTCCTTTCCTAACACCGAGGCCTTTTCGACAATTGGTTCCAGAGTTGGCGTAAAACTCAGCTTAAGCGTGCTTTCGGACGGAGCAATCCGTGGGATGGGTGACCTCCCGGGAAGTTACTGCTGGATTACCGTAGCGATGCCCATTGAAAACTTCACACTGCCGGATAACCGCATTGGCTAAGTGGGGACAGTATCGGTGGAGGGACGGGTCATTACAAATTCAATTGGGGAGCTACATACAATTCGAACACCAAATCTCTAACTCTAACGTGCTAGAAAACAATGGTGAACCACTGATCTACCTTGACTCAAATGTCATCTCACCCCAATTGACATCCTTGCAGATTTCTTGGAAGTTGGAAGTGGAAACTAAGAAGATAGTTTAATCATTGTATTGTCTTATTGTATTGCTTGAAATGTAATTTGAAATAATATGTTTGTTGAAAATGTTGTTAAAGCTGATTATCGAATTCATATGTTTAAATTCATGTTAGGAAAGTTAAATTATGTTTGTTGTAATAAATAAATTAGCAAAAATATGTATGTGTAAGTCTCTTTCCGACCCTTAACGCTTCGAGTTCGGATCTCCATATGGGTTTGACCCTGGTCCGGAACTCGGGGTGTTACACACTTAATGACCAAACGAAAGCACATATCAACTTTTTAAATACAATCACATATCCGAAACTAAATGCATTCATCAAGGAGTTTATAAAGATACAAGATAACTCCTATAATATTCCATAATGTTACCGCCACAAAATTTGGCAATTAAGCACAAGTTCAATTAAGAACTCTCCCCCATAAAATGTCATTCCTGAAAGAACAACAAGAGCGACCTTACTTTCACAAGAAAAGAAGGATTTCTTTGGACAACAATAAATCACATAAGAATATGAATTTGTATCCAAAAACTCAATTAAATTAACCACAAGAGAACCCATGATTAATTTAATCGGAAATACTCAACATAAGAGAACTTACAGATCCACATAGTATATACATTAAAAATATGGATCATGGAAGATCAATACTGCGGAATAAACAAAGATTCATTCTATATTTCACCACTATTTGCACAATGACATACAATAGACTTAATCTTTGTAAACAAAAGCTCATCCTTTCTTCCATCAATATTTGCATAATGACATAAAAGGCTTAACTTTTGTTTGTCAAAAGTTCATTCAATCTTTTATTAATACTTGCATATCGATATATGAAAGACTTAACTTTTGACCACGTATGGGACAATCACAGCTTCATGGACGCAAACACACATATCCCATAACAAATTGCAATATATAAAACCATAAAGATTAATACTGCAAAATCATCTTCCAAACAAACTTTAGAATTTAAGTAAATAAATCTAAAAACATCAAGATGAAAATCGTTGGACATATCTATGTGTAATCACAATAATGGCTATTCCAAACTCTAGTTATTCTTCTTAAAAACACAAGAATAAATTTCTCATAAGAAGTTTTCCTAGACATTGAGACCTCTTAAAAAAAATTATCGTCCCCGAACTCTTTGTCACAACATCTATGGGAACATATGGTTCGTGATGAAAGGAGTTAATTCCAACAAATTAACCTTCTAGGCCAAGATGTCGAACTGGGCCTTCTGAATTTCAAGAGTTCTCAAAACACAAGCCTTTATTTTCTCGAATCTCCTTCCTTGTCTCCTTCAAATCTTCAAGCACATCGAAAACTTTGAGAGTTTGAAGGAATAGCTCTTGGCTTCCTCACATTCCTTCTTTTTTTCTTTCAAAGTTGGAGGTATCGATTTTTTTTTTCCCTTCATGATAGATGGCTTAACAATCATATTAACATTTATCCATCATAAGACATGATGCTTGGAGTATCCATATAAGCTCAACAAGCATTCTTTGGTTAAAAAGAGTTTCAGGGAAGGAAAAAGATATGTAGGGTTACGAAACCTATAAACACACAAGTTCGTGTACACACAACTCTCAACCCTATAAAAGGAAGAATTGTCTATTTTAACCCTCCTTTATTGATTAAACATGGAAGTCCTTTCCAATATCAATTAGATATGAAAAGTGGTATGAATTCCAGACTTTACAATGCTCTCAAAGCAAAAACAAACAAAAAGAAAAACAACTAATTTTTTTTTCTTTTCTTAAAGCCTGAGGTGTACAAAATATTGTCTCTTTTAATCAGGCACATGAGACAAGATGCACTAACCAGCACAATTTAAGTTGTCTTTGGGATGAACAATAATAAGCCCACCATATCCCTTTCGATCGGAATTCATAGAACCCTGTTTCTCATAGTTGTTAGACCATAACTTTCTTTCCAATGGTATTGTCTTATCCTTGTAAACTAACTTCTTTGACGAAGATAAAGTCTTACATACCTATGCTGTCTTTTGAACAAGTTTGAGCTTGTTTGCTAATCGATTTGCTCTTCGTTGAAGTTTGTTGACATGCCTCAATATGTGTTTGTACTTGTAACACTTTGAAAGTCCATGACCCTTGAGCGAACAATATGAGCATGTCAACCTGGAATATGATTCAGGTATCCGAGATGTGCAAGCAGCTAGACACAAGGTAGACCCTGAAAATTAGACAGAGAGTTTCCAACGGAAAGGTCAATTTTTTCTTCCAGATTGGTTGAGTTTTCTTCTGAAAGAATATCAAGATTAATGTACGTATTGCTACAATTATCAAAATCAATATTTTCACAAATAAGTGCAATACTTTATTTTTCGTCTTCATTAGAATCATAGTTGTCAGACATTTTATCAAGGGTTGCAGCAAGACCTTTGTTCCCAGTTGTTTGAGGGTGAAAATGGTTTCTGCTGATTTCGGTAATTTCGGATGTGTGGGTGAGAAACGAATTTAAACCCTAAACAATGTAATCGCGTGAGTACTTTAGATTCGAGAGATCAACTGCATAAATCGACATAAACCAAGAAATGGACGTTCCATACTTGCTTTGGCCACCATGAAGGAGAATGGGTTGGTTTTGGGGAGGGAAGCAAGGAAAGTGATGAGACCCCGAATAGTTGATTTTTGGAAGAGTAGTTGTTTTCTACGACTTTTATCGTAAAGTGGGAATCTAAATCTATTAGAAAGCTAGCAAATGTTTTCAAGTGTTGTATGCTCCCGATCAACTTGTTCTTTGGTGGAAATAGGTAAGACCTATTTATACAAGTCGGAGTGAAACGACTGTCTCATTAAGGAATGGAATAATGGGTGAGTAAATGGGAGGAGGTGGTAACCGTTAACGCATGGAATTAATGTTCCATAAAAGAAAAGCGTTTTCACCATTACTTCCTATTTACTTAACCGCTTCATCCTCTATTACACTTTCTTATTACTAGGCGTAGTGTACGCCGCACGCTATAAACCGCCAAACCAAAACCCAAAGAAGATCCCCTAGTTTGTGATTTGATGTCTCGAACGTTTTGAAAACATGTAACATGGTTGTTGCCCGGAAAGTCGAGCTTGGGAGACTCGCTTAGCTTGGTGACCTTCGACGGTCGAGATTTTGCATCTTAAGCGGAAGGTAGCCGCTGATCGTTGACACTGCTTTTGATAGCCGTGTAGGGAAGGCCAGTATGGTGGTGCGGCTAGGTTGGCATGCCGTGGGCATGGCACGCCTTGGCGTGCCCGGCGTGGCCAAACTTAGGTTTTTATGCCAAAGGTTACCATGTTGTCCTGCAACCTTGGATAGCTAGGATTTGATCCGGGATCAAGGGGGACCGTTCATTGTCGCACGCCTTCGTTTACTAGCCGCATAGGGAAGGCCAAAGCATGGTGGCGCGGCTAGGTTGGCATGCCCCGCTGTATGCGGTTTGGGCATTCGCCAAAGGCTACTATGCGTTTTGCAACCTTGATGGCTAGGGATTCGATCTCGGATCAAGGGCCACCATTGATTGTCGCACGCCTTCATTTTAGTTGCTTGATAGGGAAGGACGGCATGGTGGCACGGCTAGGTTGGCATGCCTTGGCGCGGTTTGGGCGCGGCCAAACTAGGGGAGGGCCAAAGGTTACCATGCGTTGTCCGGTAACCTTGGATAGCTAGGATTCGATCCGGGATTGAAGGGCGACAGATGATTATCGTGACGCCTTCGTTTTTAGTAGCCGCATAGGGAAGGCCGGATGGTGGCGCGGCTAGGTTGGCATGCCTTGGCGCGCTTTGGGCGTGGCCAAACTAGGGTTTCGGGCCAAAGGTTACCACGCGTTGTATGGTAACCTTGGATGGCTTGAATTCGATCCTAGGATTGAAGGGTGACCGTTGATTGTCACACGCTCGTTTTGATAGCCCCAGGAAGGCCAAAGATGGTGGCGCGACTAGGTTGTTATGCCATTGGCATGGCATGCCTTGGCGCTTTGGGCGTGGCCAAACTAGGGTTTTCCCAAAGGTTACCACGCGTTGTATGGTAACCTTGGATGGCTAGATTCGATCCTGGGATTGAAGGGGCTACCATTGATTGTCGCACGCTGCTTTAGTAGCCGCATAGGGGATGGTGGCGCGGCTAGGTTGGTATGCCATTGGCATGGCATGCGTTGGCGCGGTTTGGGAGTGGCCAAACTAGGGTTTCGGGCCCAAGGTTACCACGCGTTGTCCGGGTAACCTTGGATGGCTAGGATTCGATCCTGGGATTGAAGGGCGGCCAGATGATTGTCGCACGCTTTCTTCGTTTGTAGAGCCGGCATAGTGAAGGCGACATGGTGGCGCGGCTAGGTTGGCATGCCATGGCGCGGTTTGGGCGTGGCCAAATTAGGGGTTTCAGCCAAAGGTTACCACGCGTTGTCCTAACCTTGGATGGCTAGGATTCGATCTCGGGATTGAAGGGCGGCCGTTGATTGTCGCACGCCTTCGTTTTTAGTGGTCGCATGGGAAGGCCAAAGCATGGTGGCTGCGGCTAGGTTGGCATGCCATTGGCATGGCATGCCTTGGCGCGGTTTAGGCGTGGCCAAACTAGGGTTTCGGGCCAAAGGTTACCACGCGTGGTCTAGTAACCTTGGATGGCTAGGATTCGATCCTAGGATTGAAGGGCGACTGTTGATTATCGCATGCCTTCATTTTAGTAGCCGCATGGGAAGGCCAAAGATGGTGGCGCAGCTAGGTTGGCATGCCATTGGCGCGGTTTGGGCGTGTGGGCCAATGGCTTGGCATGCCGATGGGCACATGGTGCAGCTAGCATGGCTAGGGCCAAGGCAGGGTGCGGCTTGTCTTGGCATATGTGGCCAATGGCTTGGCATGTCTTTGGCACATGGTGCGTGGTGTGGCTGGCATGGCTAGCATGCCTTAGCGCCGAGATGTGGCCTGTACTGGCTTTTCCACCGGCATGTTGGTGCGATCGGCATGGCCAGCAAGCCTTGGGCGTGGTAGCATGAGAATTTTAGGGTTTTGTAAGGTGGATGACAATTAATGCTAGGGGTTCTGTCGTGGAACATGACGCATATAAATAAAAAAAAAATACCCTGTTAATTCTTACGTAACCATGCTGATTGATTTGATAAATATGCTAATAATTATAATGACGTCATGCCAGATGTGCGGTTTTATGATTTTAACCCTAGGCTTAAAACTACCATCAACATTAAGTCCCCCGCTAGCTTTGGCAGGAGCATCGTTGCAGGTAAGCATAAGATGGTGCCAGATTAGGGACAAGAAATCAAACAAGTCGTGATAAGATGGTCAGAAAGTCCGACTAAACTTTTCAAGAGGTAAACGCTTCCGTGTCGTGGGCGGCCTTTGCATAAATTGTACCGGTGGTGCGGATGAAATTGAGAGGCAAAGCATTACTGACGGCTTGGCATGTGGGGGCAAGGCATGGCGCGGGTCTTGAAAGGCAAGCATAGCGTGGACGGTCTGGCTTTGTAACTTGTACTTATGACCGGTTGCCTTTTCTCACTTTAACTCGAACAAGAATTTGTTGCCTTATTCGTTGTCAAACATCGATCCCTCCGTCTCGTCCGGCTTATTAAGGTTTTAATGGGGGATCCGCTTGAGGTCAGTTTTCTGGCCATGATGTAATCGTGCCTCCGCTTTCTTTTTCTTCTTTAATGTTTCCTTGGTAATTATGCCTATGAATTGTGATCGTGATAGACACATTTTTGTGTCTCGAATTGTCCTCGTGTCTCTATTGTTAGTCTCGATTTTTGTACTAATTTTGGTTTTTATGTGTGTCTAGGTGTTTTTGGAGAAATACACTTGTGCGGAAAAGTCGCTCAAAAAATGTTATTTGGACCTCTGAGAAAAGTGATAAATGCACCTCATTTTGGATAAGGGCACCCCCAAGGAGCCACCCCCGCTATTTGCACCCTGCAATGTGATAGGGGACACCATCTTCTTCGTTCAAAAAAAGCTTTATGGAAAAAATATTCTCGCCTGGCAGATTTAGGGTTCGAGTTTAAATCATGCTCTAGGAGATTCAAGGGATGAAATTAAATGGGTTTGTTCTCAATTGACCTAACAGGGTCAGTATGGGTCTTCCTTTCTGCTAGAATTGGCTAGATTGTCGAGATAAAGCAAAACAGGGGAGCACGTTTAAAAGAGAAATAAACTCGGGATTTCATGTGGTTTAAGCATGGTTCCACGATCTAAATTCATCATAGCCGTGAAATGAACGTGTTTGATATAGTTGAGTCTCTCAAGATGCTTGAGAAGATAAAAAAGGGAAGTTATTCCCGTGGATGCATCGAGGAGAATAAAACAATAATGAAGAAGATACGTGAATTAAACTCTAGTTATGTTGATCCTATGAGTATATAGGGTGCTGGGACTCAGAGAAGGGGACGGAGAGATTGGGAGAGTTGCAGAGCTTCGTAAAAGTCGAGAAGTAGGAAACCACCATTTCTCAGGCCGCTAAGAACACGAAGAACATCAACGACAAGGGACCGTCGTTTTTCCACAAAGGACAACGAATCATACATCCGAGGGTCGCTGCTTAGGAGACAGTCTTTAAAACTATAGCAACAAAAGAACACTTTACATGTATCGTTCTTCAAATAAATTGGGTTGTAACAATTAAAACTGCATAAATCAGGGCTTTTCATCTTTTCTCCCTTGTTCATCATTTGTAAACCATTTTTTGAGCATTAATAATGATTTTTGAGCAAGTTTACACCATGATGAGCTAGAACCCATCACCGGGACGACTGGAGGAAGCTGTTTTTGCACCCATGTGGTAATTCTATTTAATTCCTTTATGACTATTTGCACTATTATAAGTGATTCATGATTTTATTGATTATTTGTGAATTCGTTAGATGTCGCATGCTTAGTATTAGGTACATTAGATGCGTCATGCTTGTGAATTACACATAATTCTTTATAAAATCTACCTTGGCAAAGAATTAGAGTCGATGTTTGTTACTTTATGAGCCTTAATTGTCCTAATTAATAGATGAACCGCATGAATGTAAGAATTGGTGGAATCCCCGAGTCCCAAAGAATCCCTCTTCGCCTTGTGACATAAATTGTATACTTTCTATTTTTATTATTTTTCTTTATTAAATCCTAGAATCGATTTCAACAAGTCCGAGTGAACGACAACTCGCTTTACCACTATCCTAAATTCGATCACATCGTCTTCCCCTGCTTTTATAACAAAGCTTTATCCGTTGAGTTCGTATTTCTTCACCATGTCAATGTAAGCGAATCATCCTCAAGCCAACTAGATTCTCCAGTCAAACGCCTGAGATCGGATTCTTGCGGAAATTCCCCCGTCCGGGTCATTCGAGTCAAGAAGATCATACCGGTACGTTATATTTTATTGATCAATAGGTGTTCCATCGTTTGTCGATGAATGACAAAAGTTTTCTTCTGTGTAGAGATATCCTGTCGGAGCATGCGTCACCATCATTGATGAGGATGATTTGGCCGCCCCTTTTCCTTCGAGTCCGATCCCTCCAACCGCTGCAGATCTGGAGGACGCTAACTTAGGGATTTCTTGCCATGAGTATCCCAACGCAGTCTATCGCTTGGAACTTGTAAGAGGTGTCTTTCCTCTAACTACCGGAATGTTGGTGGGGTTTCTGGTACGGAAGAATTCGTGACTCTCTACTCAAAGGTATGGAGGACATATGGCCACATCGCTACCGTGAATGTGGTGCAATATTGTTCCGCCTCGCTTTAGTCTCCATAGTGAACCGCTTTCGCGCCGATGGTCGCCGAGATGGAAGGTATGTCCATCCGTGTCGCTCACTTTAATCAACTATTCAAAATGGGAGAACATGGCGTCTACTCGTGAATCCCCAAGTTCAACGTCGCTTGTCATGGGCATCGTCTTGACATTGTGAAAGTTGACAGAGCCGGTATTCTTGCTGGGGTGGTTCCTGCCACGAAAGCCATTCTGGAAGAGGAGAAAGCCCTGGCCGCGGAGTCACAAAGGTGGAAGAGTTAACCCGGAACTTGAAAAGCAGGACTGGAAGGTATCAAAGCCGGTTAAATATGATGCTTTCGAGGGATTACAATGCTGGATGGGCTTTTTTTCTGTTATGTAGTTGAGAGATGTTTGGTTTCTTTTCCGGGAACTTTGACATGTTTTGCCTTTTTATTTATTTTTATTCTTTTTGAATGAATAAGAGAACTTTATTGACTTGTTTTAATCAAATAAAGGACAAGAAACTTGATAATTGAGATGTGGGGAAAAAGTGGAAAGATGCTCGGCTATCCGTGTTCCGGACATGGCGAGGCGCAAGGTGGCGATCAAAGGTAGTATGCTTTAAGCCACTTTCCGTTGATGTCTGCCTCCATTTTTCCTCCGTCTTCTTTTAATGACTTTGTAGTACCCACCGTTGTATGCTTTGGTGACTATGTAAGGCCCTTTCCCACTTTATGGAGAATTTTGGTGCCGATGCCTTGTTGGATGTGTTTATGGTCTTCGCACCAAATCTCCCACTTGAAAAACCCGAGGCTTTACAAACTTTTGTTATGTGCTCGAGACTGATTGTGATGCTTGCGCGTGTTCTTCCGCCTTGGACCTTCTGGAATCTATAGTGTCCAATTCTGCGACTCTGGCGCTTAATGTTTCAGCTTCATCCCATCCAACTCCGCTTGCTTCAGCAATCCTAGCCGATGGGATTTTAATTTCTGCTGGGAGACTCGGTCGCGCTCAAACGAGGGAGTAGGGAGAGGTGCCGGGAACTTGGTGATGTCCCAGACGCCCAAAGCGCCATTGGCGCTGCTCATACCATGTTCGAGGATTATCATGCACGGTCCGACCGAGGATTCGGACGCAGAGTATTGCTGGTGCTTTCACCGCCCATTCCCTTTGGGGTAGTACACGGAGAGAAGACTTGTTTAATTCCGTATTCTTCGCGCATTCTCGTACTTGTTTGTTTGCGAAAGGAGTGCCGCTTGCCGGTGATGATATGTTTAGGTACGCCAAACCCAAGCAGACAATGTACTCTTCAATAAAAGTCACGATTGTGGATCCATTCGTTCCTCGTAGTTAGGTATGGCCTCGACCATTTAGTGAAATATTCGTTGTTATTATGTACTCGTGGTGTTTTGAAGACGGCGGGTTGATCTTCCCAATGATGTCGAGTCCCTAGTCGTGGAAGGGCCACTGACCGCTTATTGAATGTAGGGGCGTTGACGGGACATGGATAAGATTCCCGTGAATTTGGCATTTTTGCATCTCTCGGGGACGAAGATAGCCGCATCATCCTCCATGGTTGGCCAAGAACAATTTCTCGTATTTGAAGAAATAATTTCGTTTCCTTTGATGCTCGCCATGCATCTCTTTCAAAGATGATTGGGATTTCGCTTCACCCAAACAACGTAGCAAACTTCCTCCAAAGCTTTACGATATAAGATTCCTTCGTGGAACACGAACCTCCCAGACTTTTGTTTTATCTTGGTTGCATCCTTCTTGTTGGTGGGGAGTGTGCCGTCACGAAGGTAAGTGATGTAAGGCTCTTGTCAGTCCCCAGTGTGACCAATATTGAAAACTTCTAATTGATGCGGCGGCGCGTTACCACTAATGTTTCCCCGCAGATTTCATTATGGACGTGATTGAGTCGTTGTTGTGCTTCTCCCTTTCCAAGACATCTTGACAAGGAACCGTCTGATTTCGGTGGTATAGCACTCCCGGAGCATGAAGAAATTTTGTAAGGTTTTAAGACTGCCTTCCTCGGAAAAGTGAGTTGTTAAGCTCTTGAATAATTGGCGTTCTCCTCTGCCGCCTTCATCCTCTTCGGGTTGCGAGAGCCATGTTGAATCCACGGTTCGTGTTTTCACTGTCGTGGTTTCCTCAAAACCTTCAAACTGTAGTTTTGATGCAAGTGTAGCTAGGCAATCAGCGTGTTGGGCCGCCGCGCCCGATGTGCGTTATGGTTGCGCGCAGGCCAAGTAGTTTAGCAGCTTTTTGTGCTTCGATCCGTATGGAGCCAAGGTTACTCTTCAAAGCATATACTCCGTCTCACCGGTGACGAGTAACTTAGAATAACCTCTTATTTCTAGACGTGTGGCTCCAACTCGTTTAGCCAAGGACAACTCCGATGAGAAAGGCTTATATTCTCACCGAATTGTTGGTGCAAGGGAAGTCTAGCTTGCAGGAGTGCGAGAATATTTCGCCACTGGGATACTAGAACCACACCGCTCCTCCAAAGACCATTGTTGGGAGTAGCAGAGCCGCCAAAGAATAACATCCACGTTTCTCCTTTTATGAAAGAGATTTCTGGAAAATCTTCAGGGAGGTCTTCGTGTAGTGTCACGGTATTTTCTCCTGGAAACGCCGCCAATAAATCATGATCGTTTGTCCTTTGATAGCTTTCGGGGAAGCGCAGGTTATGTCGAACTCTGACATTTGGAGGATCCATTTGGCCGGTCTTCCTATCAGGACCGGCTTTGAAAGGAAGAACTTCACGGGATCGGACTTTGCAATTAGCACCACTTTATTGAAAGTAGGTAATGCCCGAATTTTTGATGGAGTGAACCAAAGCTAAGCATGCTTTTTCTCGCTTTGGGATACCCGAGTTCGGCGTCCCTTAAAGTTCGATCAAGTAGTAGATGGGATGTTCAATTCCTCCGTCATCTTCTTGGGCGAGGAGAGCTCCGACAGCGGGTGTCACTAAAAGCAAGCAGAGGTGTAGCGGTTTTCCTCAGACAGGACTTCATGACGGATGGGGAAGATAATATCTCGTTGAATCTTCTCGAAATGCTTCCCCGTTGTAGTGCAATCCATGCGAAGCTCGCTCCCTTCTTCGCAAGGGGGTAAATGAAGCAACAAGGTGAGCCAATCCCAATGGGTTGCTTAATGTAGTTTATTTTACCCATGAAGCTCGGAGTTCTTTCACGGTTCATGGTGGTGGCATCGTGAGGATAGCTTGCGTTTTGATTGGTTCAACCTTAATTCCCCTACAAATGCACCGGAAACCTAGGAATTTGCCCGAAGAGACTCCAAAAGCGCAATTCAACGAGTTCATCTTCGCTTTGTACTGCCGACATCTTTCGAATACTTGTCGCAGACTCCAAAGATGGGTTTCCGGGTTCTTGACTTGACCACTACGCCATCTACATAATCTTCACTTGCTTGTGCATCATATCGTGAAAATGATGGTCATGGCGCGTTGGTATGTGGCGCCAGCGTTTTTCAAACCGAACGCAAGACATTAAAGATAGTAAAAGTTTCCAAGAGGAGTTCGAAAAGCCGTTTCTTTACTTTGGCCGTGCTCGTACATCTTTATTTGGTTGTAGCCAGTACGATCCATGAAAGAGAACATACCATGTCCGCTCGGTGGCGTTTACTAGCATGTCAATGTTGGGGGAGCTAAAGTCACTTTAGGGCAACATTTGTTCGCATCTCTAAAGTCGACACAACACCCGATCCGACCTTTCTTCTTTTTTTACCGAACTACGTTGGCCAACCAAGTAGGGTGGTGAATCGGTTTGATGAAGCCAGCTGCTAGTAACTTTTGAATCTCCACCTTAACTGCTCTTCCACATCGTGCCCGGGAATTGTCTCTGGTTTGCTAGACCTATTTAAACTGTGTATCACATGTAAATGATGAGTGACCACTTTTCTTCCAAGCCGCATCTTCTTGTACGTCCATGCAAATGCGTCTTGATATTCCTTGAGGAGGTTTACTTCCAGTCCCACGCTGCCTCACGCACAAGGTCGAGCTTATCGAGATGGGTCGAGGAGATTCTCACTCCCGACATTAACAACCTTAAGTTCGTCCATGGTGGAGTTGTTCCTGTATTAGATATCGTGGTACATCGTGTACTTCTTCCTGCAGCAGTTCGTCACCTCGTTCGCGCTCCATTGGGCAGAGATTGTGTGGTAGTCTCTCCCCGCAATTGCACAAAGCTGACTGATATACGATTTTCCCTTTTTCATCATGACTCATAAAAGTCCGCCCTCGTTTGGTATGGTGTAAGCTGAACTCCGATTTGGCGGGTGGAGACTGGCATGTCTCTCTTTTGAAGAAGTGATGTGAGATCGGGTTTCTTCCTGAAGAGGTGCAAGACTATCACTTTCTTCAATAGACGTCCCTTTTTGGCAAGGAGTGTGAGCTTTGTTTGCCGTGGGTCATGCCTTTTCTGGCTCAAAAATCTCCATGCCACAGATCAGGCGCATAGGGAGACAATGACGCGGCGATGCAAATGACTTCTCCGTTAATCATGGTTTTCAAGCACCGTGATATGTTGACTAATGATTCTCCTGCTGCGGATCTACTGCCTTCCTAGTATCATGTGGTAATCGTTCCTTTCATTACCTCGAACCTTACTTTTGACTGGACAGGTCCCACCGATAGGTTCAGGTTGACGTATCCATACGTGTTGGTTTGGTTCCCTTCAAAATCGGTCATCTTAATGGACTGTCGCACAACTTCGTTCGGACGTGCCCTGGTTGTTCTCAGCGTCCTTAGGGTAACTACGTTGGAGGATGCTCCCGTGTCGATGAGAGCCCTTTTGAATTCTTAGTCTTTGATACGAGCCGTGACGTGCAGGGCCTGGTTATGGCCTTCCTCTGCCATCATGTCGTCATCGGTAAACATGATATTATTGATGGACATCTCTAGCGTTCCTGACGTTCCAAGTCGTGAAGGAACCAGGGACGCGTTTAACGCTATTAGATTGATGGCGAGTGAATGTCTCCACTGCTGATCCTTCGAAGATGCAAGAGATCGCATAGGTTTTCCACCAAAGGACGTCGCTCGGGCCTACTGGGTTTTGACAGTGAACATGTTGACCCGGTGATCGCAGGGATATTAGTCCCCTGGCCTGGCGGCTTAGAGCAGGTGAGTCGCTAGACTCCGCCGTTAAGTTGATGAGGAAGTCTAGTATGGTACTGATCGCATCTTTCATTAGCCCCATGTTCTTGGTGTGGATTTCCAATCCGCACTGTGCCACTCAGACTAGGAATTTTTCCATCGATTGCGTTGTTGGTCATCATTGGGGGAGGGAACGCCGTTCGTTTCCCGAGCGGAACTTGAGGACACGGATCCAAACCTCAAAACCGACCATCTTCCGAGATAGAGAAATATATTCCGAAATTGGTATTGGAACCGAGAGATTGATCTCCCACTGTGGTCGCCAATTGTTTGAGGGTGAAAATGGTTTCTGCTCATTTCGGTAATTTCGGATGTGTGGGTGAGAAACGAATTTAAACCCTAAACAATGTACTTCACATGAGTACTTTAGATTCGAGAGATCAATCTGAAAATCCCGCCTAAACCAAGAAATGGCCGTTCCAAACTTGTTTTGGCCACAAAGTGAAGGAGAATGGGTTGGTTTTGGGAGGGAAGTAAGGAAAGTGATGAGACCAGTAATAGTTGATTGGAAGAGTAGTTGTTTTCTACGACTTGTAATCGTAAAGTGGGAAGCTAACGGATGTAAAGCTAGCAAATGTTTTCTGAGTGTTGTATGCTCCTGACTGAACTTGTTCTTTGGTGGAAATAGGTAAGACCTATTTATACAAGTCAAAGTGAAACGTACTCTAGTCCCATTAAGGAATGGAATAATGGGTGAGTAAATGGGAGTAGGTGGTAACCGTTAACGCATGGAATTGATGTTCCATAAAAGAAAAGCGTTTCACCATTACTTCCCTATTTACTTAACCGGTTCATCCTTATTACACTTTCTTGTTACGGCATAGTGTACGCCGCACGTCAGAACCGCCAAAACCAAAATCCAAAGAAGATCCCCGCTTTGTGATTTGATGTCTCGGACATTTTCAGAAAACATGTAACATGGTTGTTTCCCTGAAAATCGAGCTTGGGAGACTCATGCTAGCTTGGTGACCTTCGACGGCCGAGATTTTGTATCTTGCAGCCGAAAGGTAGTCGTTGATCGCCGCACGCCCGCTTTTGATAGCCGGTAGGGGAAGGCCGATGGTGGTACATCTAGGTTGGCATGCAGTGGGCATAACGTTTTCGCGCGGCCAAACTTAGGTTTTGGGCCAAAGGTTACCACGTGTTGTCCGGGTAACCTTTGGATGGCTAGGATTTGATCAGCTGGATTGAAGGGTGGCCGTTGATTGTCGCACGCCTCGTTTTTAGTAGCAAGATAGGGAAGGCCAAAGATGGTGGCGCGACTAGGTTGGCATGCCATGCCTTTGGCGCGGCTTAGCGCGCCAAGCTAGGGCTTCGGGCCAAAGGCTACCATGCGTTTTCCAGAATCCTTGATGGCTAGGATTCGATCCCTGATTGAAGGGCGACCGTTGATTGTCGTGATGCCTTCGTTTTAGTAGCTGCATAGGGAAAGCCAGCATGGTGGCGCACAGTTAGTTGGCATGCCATTGGCATGGCATGCCTTGGCGCGTTTGGGCGCTACTAAACTAGGGTTTCCGGCCAAAGGTTACCATGCGCTGTCCTGCAACCTCGATGGCTATGATTCGATCCTGGGATCAAGGGCGACCGTTGATTGTCGCACACCTTTCGTTTTAGTAGCCGCATAGGGAAGGCCAAAGATGGTGGTGCGGCTAGGTTGGCATGCCATGGCGCGGTTTGGGCATGACCAAACTAGGGTTTCAATAAAAGGTTACCACGCGTTGTCCTGGTAACCTGATGGCTAGGATTCGATCCTAGGGTTAAAGGGAGACCGTTGATTGTCGCACACCTTCGTAGTAGCCGCATAGGGAAGGCCACCATGGTGGTGCGGCTAGGTTAGCATGCCTTGGCGCGGTTTGGGCGTGGCCAAACTAGGGGTTTCGAGCCAAAGGTTACCACGCGTTTCTCGGGAACCTCGATGGCTGGGATTCGATCCCGGGGTTGAAGGGGCGACCGTTGATTATCGCACGCCTTCGTTTTTAAGTAGCCTCAGGAAGGCAAGCATGGTGGCGCGGTTAGGTTGGCATGCCATTGGCATGGCATGCCTTGGCGCGGTTTGGGCGTGTGGGGCCAATGGCTTGGCATGCCGTTTTGCACATGGTGCGGCTAGCATGGCTAGGGCCAAGGCAGGGTACGACTTGGCTTGGAATATGAGGCCAATGGCTTGGCATGCCGCTTTGGCACATGGTGCTATGCCGTGGCCGGGGTATGGGCCGGTATGCCTTGGCGCTGAGACGTGGGCTGACACGGTTTGCCACATCGGCACAAGAAGCGGCCGGCATGCCCATGCAGACGTGGTCAGTACTCTTTTCCACCGGCACCGTGGGCGCTACCGGGGCATGGACGCATGCCTTGGCGTGGTAGCATGAGAGAATTTTAGGGTTTTGTACAGTGGATGACAATCAATGCTGGGGGTTCTGCTCGGAACATGACGCAAAGAAATAAAAAAAAAGTACCCTCGGGTAATTTACGAAGTATGCCGATTGATTCGATAAATGTGATAATGATTATAATGACGTCATGCCGGATATGCGGTTTTACGATTTTAACCCTAGGCTAAAAACCACTATCAACACTAGTGTATTTCTTTCGATAACACCCAACACTGTCACACCTGATTTCTTTGGTACTACTTGTACGACTCACCCACTTGCTACTCTGATATGGGGTAGATAACACCCACTTCTAAAGCTTGAGTATCTCCTTTTCACAACTTCCATCATGGGAGGGTTCAAACGACGTTGCTTCCCTCAGTAGGCTTTGCATCGTCCTCCAAATGAATTTTGTGCATACAAACGGCAGGGCTTATACCCTTGATATCGGCGATTGTCCATCCTATGGCCGTCTTGTACTTCCTTAGCACCCTTATAAGTTTTTGCTCCTGTAAATCATTAAGCTCATTAGAAACAATCACAGGTAACTTTTCATTATCACCCAAGTACAAGTACTTTAGGTGGTCGGGAAGAGGTTTCAATTCTAAAATTGGAGATTTAACAATTGAAGGTACAAGCTTTTCATCACCGCATGGTAAAGAAATAAAAGAGATATTATGAGTTTTCGGGCATCCTTGTAGTGAATTAAGATCACCAAGGGCTTCCTTGACTTCATTACCACACTCTACACCATTATCTATGGATATAGTTAACACGGTTTCCAAAGCATCATCACCATTTAATTCAAACATTTGTTGTGCCAATGTATCCATAACATCAATGGAGAAACAAGAGTGGACATCACTAGGATATCTCATCGTCTCAAAAATGTTGAAACGTATTGTTTCTCCATCAAACTCCATGGTCAACGTTCCCTTTATCCACATCAATTATGGTTTTTTCCGTTTTCATGAATGGACGCCAAGTAGCAATGGAAGAGACGAGTCCGTGAACCTTCATCCATCTCTAACACACAAAAGTCAAATGGAAATACAAGTTGATTAACCCCGCACAAGAACATCCTCAACAATACCCATTGTAGACATTAGAGCGATCAACTAATTGCAATACAATTTCACCTTTTTTAAGAGGACCAAGATCAAGTGAATTATACATTGACGTAGGCATAACATTAACGGATGCACCTAAATCCAACATAGCTTTGTTAAATGTTGTGTTACCAATTGTGACGGGAATGTCAAAACTAATGGGATCCTTGCACTTAAGTGGGAGTTTGTGTGTAAGATTGCCGGAAGCATTCTCCCCCATACTAAGCACTTCATTACCTTTAAGCCTTTTCTTATTGGTACACAAGTCCTTCAACACCTTGCATACTTTGGAACTTGGTTAATAGCATCAATGAGTGGTATGTTCACATGGATCTTCTTTAGAACGTCTAAAAATCTCATTTTCTAGTTCCGCCTCTTAGAACTTGCAACTGCGAGGAAAAGGTAAAGGAGGAACATAAGTAGAAACCGGAGTTTTAGAGTTAGAATAGGTACCTTTGTTTGGGGAGAATCCTCATTCTTCTCCTCCAAAACAGGTTCCTTGGTGTGTCCACCTTTCCGACCGCAACTTCGGTTTGCACAAGTTGGTGTACTACTTCTCAACGTAATAGCATTGACACCCTCTTTGGGTTAATAGGTTGAGAAGGGAGTTTCCCACTATTTTGTGCCTTCAATTGGTTCAACTCAATAGCCATGGAGCCCATTTGTGTTTGCAACTCTTGATAGCACTTTTAGTTTCCTCACACTTTCTTTGAACATGGTAGAAATGCCTTGCATCATTGTTTGTGCTTTGAATCAATATCGGAACCTTGATTTTGCATCGATTGTTGTGCTTGTGGTTGCCGAAATTGTTGTCTCGGCCGGAATTGTTATTGAGGTTGAAATCCACTTGAAGAGTTGAAGGTAGGTTGTTGAACCGCCTCCTTGCTTGTTGTCATAGCTAAAATTGGGGTGATCTCTCCATCCCCGATTGTGTTAGATTAGGGATCACACTGCCTTTGTTGATTTGGAAAGACCGCATTAGCTTGCTCATCTTCATAACATCGAGTAGAACTTGGTATAACCGCGTCGCAACTTGTTGTATCACCGCCGACATGTTACCCATTTATTGACTAAGTTCCTCAACTCGCTCACTTCATTCACTCATTCTTAGAAGCACATCCGAACCACGACTCAAAAATTGTTGGGAGTTCGCTGCATATTTTCAATCAACTCTAGCTTGTGCCACCGTCTTGCTAACTAGTGCACCACCACCCGCAGCGTCAATAAGATTCCTATCACTTGATTGAGTCCTTCATAGAAATATTGGATGATCATAGCGCCACTGAATTGGTGGTGAGGATAGCTTCCAACCAATCTCTTGTATCGTTCCCAACATTCATATAAGGATTCTCCCACGTTTTGCTTCATCCCACAAATCTCCTTGCGAATTTTAGTAGCCTTTGATGCAGGAAAATATCTCTCCAAAAAGAGTTTCTTCAACCCATTCCATGTTGTGACACTTCCGGGAGGTAAATAGTACAACCAATTCTTAGCACTATCCATTAAAGAGAAACATAAAACTATCAACATTGCACCATCCGTCTCAACATCCGCTGGAAGCATAGCCGTGACAATGGTGTGGAAGTTCATAAGATGTTTGTTTGGATCTTCATTCACCATGCCATGGAATTTTGGTAATTCTCTACAACCCCGGCTTTATCTCAAAAGTAGAGTTCGTCAATACACCCCCGTTGTGTATCAAGCCTATGAGAAGCCAAGTCCTTGAGTGAACGATTTGCATCACCCATTGCTTCTTTTTCTTCAACTTTGTGGTTCGTCTACGATTGGAACCTCTTGTTCTCCTTCTATTTTTACTTCTCCTTCCACCTCTAACTCTGGATTTTCTCTTGTGTCTTGATTTGCTGGAGTATTGTGCCCTTCGAGTAGCTATCCCGTACCTGGGTAGTTCCAATCTTTAGAAGCCATGGATTAGGTACCCGAAATAATTCTCCCAAACAAGTGAGAAACAAGACAAGAACCAAAAGCAAAGATAAAAGTTGAAATTATAAAAAGAAACTAAAAACTAACAACAAGCCATGACAACACCAAGAACGGCGCCAAAATTTGATCACTGTCGTAAGCGTCAAAAATAATTTCACTTTCTTACTCACTAAATTTAAATGTAGTACAAAGTAAGGAAGAGTTCGTATCCACAGAGAGGCAATTGTTGTTATGCAATTTTCAGTTTCCAATGTAACCAAGGGGGGATGTTTGTTGTTTTAGCGAAATACTAAAGTAAAAATAAAATAAAGCAAGGCAAATAATTGAATAATCAATAAGGAGAAGATATTGGTCACGGATAGTATCATTCACAAACATGTATTTTCATCAATGATTAGAATTGGTATTTTAATCTCTCATCTACTAATAGTCCTAGATACCTTGATCGCAAATATATCCCGCTAATTCCCTATTTTCATCACAACCACATTAAAAGATGCATATGTGAATTCTTCCTAGAAAGCAACCTAAAGTGTAAAAGCACAATTAGATAAAACTCCCTAAAAGCAATAAGTTCTATGGAATAAGACTAATCAATGCAAACGAATGTGTAAAAGCACTAAACGCTTTAACAAAAGTTATGATTCACTTGTGACTAGTAGGATATATCACTACAATCACTACCCACAATTATGCTACTTAGAATCAGGGATAAACAACTTTTTCGTATTGAAAATCCTAATATAGCTCTAGAGATGAATGTAAATCGGATTGATTCCGGACTCAACCAAACAAACTATCAAATCATATAACACTATTAATTGTGAATCACAAACAATAAAAAATTGAGACAAAACTAATTCATTGAATCATATAACATATTGAGAAATCAACTTTATCCCATAACCAATAATATTTGTTTAGCTACTCATAGCTATGGATTTCATCATAAAAATTTTAATTGAAAATAGAAGAAGATGAACAAAAGCAAACCCTAGAAGCGTAAACAAAACCTGGCTCTCCAAAGTTCCAAGAAAAAAAAATATGTGTTCCAAAGTTGTAGGATTTCTCTTTATAGCTCCTCTTGTTCCCAAAATTAGGTCTCAGTCTTCAAAGTCCATCGATGTAAATCCACCAAGCCCATAAGTGAGAGAAACCCATGTAGAAAATAGGTCCAAAATACGTCACCGAAAACTGGTATTATGAATCCTACGAGAGGTGGCCGGGAATATCTTGTGTGACCGGTAAAGTCCGCCTCGGCCACCATTAACGAGTCACATCGGTCAACTCACCGAGTCAGACCGAGTCATCGAGTCAACTCCGCCGTCCGATAGATGAGTCCGTCCGGTTAAAGCTAACTAGATGGATGTTTTATTGGCCAAGGCCTGAGCCTTTGCACAATCCAGTGTTGCATACACTTGCCTGTAGCTTCATAAATCTATAGCCCCACTGTAATTTCAATTCAAGCCTATACCCATTTACAAATCTCGTGCAATGTACTTCCACACAACTTATACTTTTGAAAATCCAATTGACACCAAAGATATCCACAAAACTTTTAGTTCCAACTCCAGCCATCGTCGCACTGCATAGAATCTGGGCCTCGCTCAACTCCTTGATCAAACCTCCTGTTACTGCACTTTCTTCCATTGTAGCTCAAAGACATGTCATAACATTCAACTAAACAACATCAAATCTATACACTGTCTCACCAAGACATCTCCCACACTCGGAAAGCAACGCAAGATCCACGAGTAACACAACCACTTAATCACCAGCTGCCTCACCAAGGCAACAACTTGTTGTTTTCAGATTTGAGACTGTTATCCCCTTCTCATCTCCATTACAGCACAGCACAAACACCTGCTGTACCAATTCCTCCACTTCAGTGCATCATTCCCTTACAACTCCACCAGAACCACTTCATAGCTCACCTCCTTCCCTGTACTAGCCAAAGGCCATCTATCTCCAAATCAAAGGAAGCAACTCATCGGCCTTGATCAAGTCATTGTTCTTCCCCGTAGTTTCATCCTAACATACATCTAACTCCCCGTAGCTTAACCGTCTTGCCACAACCTCGCACCGCATTTCAGAACCATTCTCCAATTCCATTGGTCTGCAACTCATTCCGAACTTGCAATCATTTCGCTAATAACAACATTATCACTCGTCAGCTTCCTTCTACTCTTTGAACTCCGCAATCTTTTCTTCATCAAATTTCCCATCGAGATTCATTCTTGAGTTCATCTCGATCTCACTACCTGCGCGTAAAACCACCACTTTTTTGCTTTCCTTTGTCTTATAACCAAAACCCATCATTCTTACACTTCGTAACTCAAATCTCATCTATAATTTCTCCGTTTGAAATCTCAGAAAACCCTAATTTTGACTCCATGTTCTCGCACAGTTGCACCTCCATCAAATCACCACCAAGATAAATTTCATTCAAACCCTAACTTCATGGGTTTCATCATCTTCTCGAGTTAGCCGCATCGTCTTCATCTTCTCGATTCAAACCCGTCTCTGATTACCTCAAACAGATCCCCTTTTCTCTTCTTGAACAAACCCTAACAAAGCTCATACCTTGGATCGATATTTCTATCACCAACTTTCAAATCTGCTCATTTCTCTCTCGATTCAATTTCACCTTCTAGTTCTCTCTTACAGCAGTCACAACAGCCCATTTCTCTCTCTCAGAATAGTGAAGCCTCCTTGGCTATTTTCTCAGTTTCAGGTAAAGAGGAACAAATGTAATAAATGTTAATATGATTTTTAGGTCTTCTCAGAGAATAGAAGTGGATATAGCCACCCAGTGAGCTAGATAAGGGTCAACCAATGATTCTAGCACCCCATAAGTTGATATAGGCCACTAAAATGGCAGCCCCTAATTCCTTGGGTTGACTCCGCAAAGATTCACCCTTGAAATGATGTTTTTGCACATGAGGTGCCCCTTAACCGTGGCCTGGCTCCAAATAGTGTTCGTT
>JAJJWW010006036.1:0-31498 GCA_023531295.1 Papaver armeniacum | reverse complement strand
GCTATTCTTATTGGCATTTAGATGGATTCCGCGGACCCTTCCACCAAACCATGGAACCTTGCTTGGATTTTCTGGAAAACCCCAACTTGGAAGCCACTAGACTTGACATTCCATGAATTTTACACACTTGGAATAGGTTGGATTCCACCATAAGACTTGTTGCTCTTATAGCTAACATCTTTCAAATTCCATGATGTCCTTGAGCGCAAGCGTTGAATGCATGCTCAATGAAAAATGCATGTTTATTACAATTGGTGTGTAATCACGCTTTCATGCGAATGCGATGGGAATCGAACCCCATCGAGTGAGGCGGGGTGCATCCCTTCTTGAAGGGTCCCAATTAGTTGCATTGTATAATAAAAATGTCAATTATCATTACATACGAGCCAAATTCACCAATTGTTTAAGTGTTGGAATTAAGAAATCCTCTTCAAAGAATATTTTTGAAATATTATACCAATCTTTGAATGACATTGCTAAATTAAAATCACACTCGATATATAGTTGCATTATTCGATATCGATATTAGAGAGACACTAAAAAAATATGATATTGATAAAAAAATATGATATAGATTGCCAATTCTAAATAGAGCAAAGTATATGAAGTGCTTCCCGTCAAATTAAGAAGATGTAATCAAGGAAATGCAGCATAAATCTTTCTTCAAATATCATATATTAAGTGTTAAAGTCAAGTGGTCAACTCAAGCTGCTCTTCATGCTCCAAGTTAAATGAAAAATCACACTCACTATGTTTGTTATCGATATCTGGTATTAGAGACACAAAAATAGATTATCAACTCTAAATAGTGCAAAGCATATGAAGTGCTTCAGTCCAAGAAGATGTAATCAAGGAATCCATTGTTTTATCAAGCAGTCCAATTCAAGCTGCTCTTCCAGGCTCCAACTTTTTGTAGTTAAATGTAAAACCACACATTATAGAGTTGTATTGATATACGATATTGGAGATACTAAAAAAGCAAACGATATTGATATAAAATAGATTGTCAACTCTACGAATAATGGAGCGAGGAAGTCAACGTGTGTGCGAGTGGTAAAGTCGTTGGGTGATGATACCGGTGATCAGGTTGAAACTACTTGACATCGGGGTGGGGGATTTTTCTCTTTCTTTTCCTAGCTACCTGGGCTTGTAGGTAGTAAACCTCTTTGAGGTTTAAACTTTAATACTGTATAACCTTTGGGCTTTAAACCCAATTTAAAAAAAAAAAAAAAAAAAAAAAAAAAAAAAAAAAAAAAAATGGATTGGGCTCGACATTCATGAGACTCAGTCCAATTCTTGTAAACTCCTTTAGTTGATGATGAATAAATTTATATTTAATTAAAAAAAAAAAAAAAAAAAAAAAAAAAAACTTCTGAATAATGGAAAACAAGAGGAAATCTTATGATATCTTTCTTCAAAAATCATATTCTTGTGTTAAGAATCAACAGTAACTCAAGTACTCTTCTGACTCCAATTTCTTGTAGTTAAATGAAAAATCACACTTATTATATAGGTCAAAATAACGATTTTTGGTGAAACACTACTCTAAGAAAGCTGAAAACAATGGAGACAGGTTATAAACACTTATCTTGTAAAAGAAAACTAAAAGCTTAAACCAACAACGATATTAAACTATTGCTAAATTAGTCAAATAATTTCAGCACATGTTCACCCAATGCTCAAAAATGCAACTTTCAAACTAAAGATTGGAATATCTACGGAAATAGCTTTTTCTTGGATAACATCCAGGACAAAAAAAAAAAAAATTAGCAGAAGCAATAGTCACTTTTGGGCTTCGGTTTTACATGGTGATTTCTCTTTGAATCATGGTCCAATTTTGTATAGTTATCATTGTTATATATACTTGTCTTGGTAATATATTGATATCATTATGTCACATTACAATTAAACAATGCAGTCCGATTCTTTGTGACAAATTACACGCATTAATTCTGAATAAATCCCACCAACTAATTAACATGAGCCAACCTATGTATATGACGAGGTGTCAATCTCTCAACAAATAAATTTCTCTACTTCTCTTTAACTAGCAAGTAGTATAATGTAAGTAGGATCGTCCCAAAGGAGGTATGAAGTTCAAGTTGTTATGCAAATACTCTTAGCAAAGATGATTTTGTTGTAGAAATGCTTTGAAAATTGTAAAACGTATTCAAATATGAAAGTAATTGATTAAAGGTTCAATCTAGACCACGGAATACAAACCAAATTGATAGATAGCTATATTCTTCACATTATCATGTTACTAACAACCCTAGAATAATTAAACGCTCAACTATTCCGTTATTATCTCCCTAGCTCACCGGGATCAGCGGAAAACTCGACCTTCTCGGTTCCCTACTTGCCAAGTTTCCTAGAAGTAAAGCTTACTGGTTCGACTTAAACAAATGCTCTAAGTTACGTGAGATAAGGTTGCTCCTAGTGATGAACTCAAAAGCATGAATCACCTACTAGTGTTGATTTCTACATATAAGTACTTAACAAAGTCCCATCGTCAATACCTATATATTGCTACTTGCGTTTATCTTCTCTAGACAATTACGGGTCGAAAATCTAAACTAGCAATAGGATTATGAATCAACTATTTAATTTCGAACTTAAACAATCAACAAATAATCCATAAACAATAATAGCATGGTAGAAATCAATCAATAACATTAATAAATGCAAGAGAACAAGTTATTTCATCAATTATAGATTCATATTTGGGCTTGAAATCGCCCTTAATCAAAAAGAGAGTTTTAGTTATTCATAATATTGGAGTTCATCATCAAATAATAATGGAAAAATAAAGTAAAGAAGATGAAAATATTAAATGAAAGCAAACCACTAGCTCTGGCTCTGTTGCAAAACTCCAAGAAGAATCATTATCTCCCAAAAGAATAGAAACCCTTTCTTTTTATAGCCTTCCCACTTTCCAAAATTAGGTCTTCAAAGTCCATCACCAAAAAGTCCACCAAGCCCATGAACCATGTGTGAGAAACCCATGTGAAAATATGTCTAAAAAATATGCTCGCCAAATCGGGTTTCAGTAGGAATATAGCCTCGGGTGACGAGGAATGTCAGCAATCACCGATCCTGATTAAGTCAACCGAGTCAACTCGGAAAGTCGGACGAGTCAAGGTCTAGTCGGGTGAATCAGATCTGAGTTAGCTGTTCTTTCGGTGATTGGGCGTAGTGGTCTTGACACGAGCCATAGCACATTAGCATTACTTCGGCTCCATCTGTACCTTCTGACTTAGTTTCCACTGCTCAATTTGCCTTTGCTCATGCCATGACTCAAAGTGAGTAGAACACTCAAGCCAACCACTTGCATTCATATCAACTCATTCACTCATTCTCGCAAGACCTTTGTACAACCGAACATCAACATAAATCCATTTCGACCTTGCAACTTCCATGGCAATGCGCAACAAAATGCCACCCGAGTCTCAAGCCGTTACACAGCACAACTCCATCGCATGCTCGCAATCCATTCATTACGAGGCACTATAATCCTGCAATTCGATTCCATCCAATCTGCACAACAGCACATTCCACCATCTATCTGCCATTTCTGTGCATTTCATCACGACCACACTTCCAAACATCTTAGCACCACCTCCACAAGTCCCACTTGCCGATTAGCACCCAGACCACCGATTGCTGCTTTGCTTTCTGCAAAACAGCTCCAAACTCAAGCTCCTGTCACTACAAACACTTGATCAAAGCAACATCATATAAAGCATCACTTTGAACCACAGCCATAACCGCGATGCCTTTATTGCACGATAAAAACTTGACCAAAACCTCACAAATTGAGCCATCTTGCGGTTCCATTCTTCTGCATTGCCGCCATTTCAAGCCATCTATGCTGCCTTCTTTCATGCTCAAATATCTCTCAAAACCCATGGAAAACACCCACATGCTATCGCTGAATTCTGCACACAACAAATTCTTGTCTCTCACATAGCCATCAAACCATGGCCGGTTTGTAATTTCAATTCAATCATAACTCGGTGCTCCACCATTCAATCTATACATCGCCACAGCAGCTCAAACCTACAATACAAATTCTTTGAGACCATACATGCTTTGCATCTCCACAGTTCACTTTAGGGTCACACAATTACAGCTTTGAGCATACAACTAGCTCCACAGCAATATAAAGCGCTGTGACTTAGCATACTATCTCGGCTTGTGCATCGGATCTCAGCCCAATGCAGCTCAGCTGCAATTCAATTTCGATCCTTTATTTCTTCCCGGCTTTGTTCTCAAGCTGCAATTCCAGTATCACCTCAACTGAGACTTCCACAACAATTGCATCACCCATTTCGCGATTGCAACATCCTTACATTTCTGGCAGCTTTCGATTCCATTATCAACACCAAGCATATTCTTCCTCACTGTATAAAACGACCTCAAGTCCCCTGTAATTCATTGTTGCTAACACTTGAGCCACCAACATTTCATGCCTTCACACATCAGCACAAGCTCTGGCAGCAACACCCCCGGTACTTCAACATCGTGTTAGCGGTAACAAACACCACTTGCTCTTGATTTCTGACTTCATGTTCTTGACCACGATTCTTTGTAATTCTCTCCCGTATAATCTGTAGCTACAAGCCTCATCTCTCGGTGACCATTTCAGCTTGAAACCATGACTCAAAAGTCCAACAGTTCACCCTTTCTCTACTATGACTTTGATTTCAACTCCATCGAACCACCATTTACCTCAATTAACAAACCCTTGCTTGAGATGATTCAACCACGAGAATTCCACAGATACCAACCAATTTCAACCATCGAATGTCACAACAAAAACCCAATTTTCCAACCTAATTCCTTGTCGATTCCCAACCCCTTCATTCCTAACTTCTCAATTTTCTCGATCTTCATGAGCAGAGATCTCTTTATCCCCAATCTCTCTCGAATTTAAATTCAACACCTAGCCATCGAGAACACCATGAAGCGCGGACCAAAAGATGATTGGGAAGACTATTCTCTCAATTTTAGGTCCAGGTAATGATGAGAACAAAATTATGTTTCTCGAACTTTAGGTCTTGTGTTAGAATAAGAATGGATGTATCCACCCAGCGGATGGGATAAGGGTCAACCAACCCATACAATGCTTGTCGGTTTCACAAAGCGCAAGCTACTTCCCTTTCTCAACACAATTCTCGGTCATGCAAAGCGACGGTTCATTCTTCCCGCTCCTTTGCTCGCAACCTTAGCCCGTTCAAGTATAGTTCACATGTGGGTGATCCCTTTGCCTTTAACACTCACATGCGTGCTCCAAATGAGCAGCTTTCTTCTTCTTTTGCTCATTTGCGACTCCAAAGCACCTAAAAACTCAAATTCACACATAAGACACATATTTTACAAGAAAACTTAGCGAAGAAAGCATAAACAATAGATAAATATCAAGGTGTTTTAGACACCTATCAGTATATCACCTTATTTTTTTGAAACTCCATTTTTCTCGAGTCTAAATTCCCATGCGCCTACGGTTATCGGGCGGACCAAAAACTAAAAGGCCGAACTATAAGCGGGAAAAAACTACTCCCCTCCGTCTCTAAAAAGATAGGTAAGTTTCCTTATTTGGGTATGTCAAAAAAATAGGCTTGTTTCCATATGTGGAAAGTCAAATGTTATGATTTTACTAGTATCTCTTCGGAGGACCACTTCTCTCTCTCCCTTTTCTCTCTTAATACTAGTAAGGCCCCATGTGCGATGCACATGCTTGAATTAGATTCTTTTAACAACACCAAATTTGATAATAATAGAAAAAAAAATCTTAAAATAAAAAATTAATATCCTTGTTTGTACCATTCGTAGATAATTTAAAGGCTTTCCAAATATATTAATTTTGCAAAATCCGATGTGTATTTTTAAAGATATCTAAGTTTTAATTTTTTTGATTTATTTTTAAAACAATGGCATTCATGTAAATATACAAAATATTAACTAAAAGCTTAGCTAATTGGGGTATTATTGTCATGTGAAAAGACTTCACCAAAATAAGGCTTCACCAAACAATTACCTCTTTTATTTATATTAGTATAAGATAAGATTAAAGGGGGGGCAATTTCTCTCTTCCATCTCTCTTATAAAAAATGAGTGGGGACCAATGATAGATTAGGAAAAAACATGAAAAAATGGTTATAATGATTGGTTTCTTAATTTTTGTGAAAGCAAACTTACTATCTTTTTAGAAGACGGAGGAGTAGTTTTTTTTTAAGAGAAAGCTTTAACAGGAAGACCATAAAATAATCAAGTGTAAGTACAATTAACGTCTGAGGATGAGCGTTGATTTAAATACCATGTGATGTTTGGGCGATAGTATACCTTACGTCTAGGTGGGGCGGACACACAAATAGGTTCGGCGTTGGCGGACATATAAGTCATGCTTGATATGGGGCTTATTATATAACTTTGATGTGAGAATATGAATTTTGCAGAGACTGGGTTTGTCAGTTTATTTGAGAAAGTCTGGTGATTTCCATATAGCTTCATCTAATAATCAAGCACCCCCCATAGCCCATACGCTCAAAATTTGATAAAATGTTAAAATGAGTAACAGCCCATCATGGATAAGAGGTTAGAGGAGACTGACCAACTGAGCTACTCATGGAGAAGATGAAAGAGTTTGATAGAAACTTGCAAATATGTAGGAAGGACTTAGGCTACAATAGAGATATCAACGAACTACATATTTTTTAGAAGTTGGTATATTTCTAATCTAAGACACAAATGTACAAACTGTGAGGCAATAGGATCACTGTCCAAGACATACACACAAACCATAAATCTTATTCTAATACGTGTGGTTCACGAAGCCGTGATGATATGATTATGAATAAAATTAGCTAAAGCATCTTAAGTTAAAGTTATCCAGACAAATAAATAAGGATATGGAATGATTATGGAATAGAATTAACTATTCCCTCCGTTACTTTTAATAAATTTGGTTTGGTTTTTGAGAAAATTAAGGAAATTTAGAAAACTAATCATTGAAAGTGGTCCTCATGACACTTGTCGATAAAAGAAGTGAATTGAAATGAGTCCGGCCAATGACAATAAAAAAAGTAAAGTGAAATGGTCGCACAATGACGTAAAAAAAAGTTAAAAGAAAAGTGGTCCCCTAAAAACTAAAGTAACATTTGACTTTTAGAATTAGGAAACCGAAGCTATTTTTTTGTAACATTTATTTATAGAAACCAGCCTATTAAAAAGTAACGGAGGAGTAAGTATCTTAAATTAAAGCTATAATGAAAGATAGAATTAACCAAAGATATAAAATACTAACTTAATCCAACTACATATATACAAAAATAAAAAAAAATGAATTGATTTTCTTGAAAGTGCCTATTTGGTATAATTTTTACCATTGGTGTAGTAAGTTTATATTCCCCCTAATAATCTAAAGCCGGTACCCTCTTAGTGATATTGCCTTCAACTCTTAGAAGTTGGACTACCTTCATGCACGGTTTGTTGAATCCCAAGATAAGAATTTATGGAATTACACCAAGGAATATAGGACTTGGCCTTGGAGAGAACATCATTCTCAAATTTAAGGAGCCATTTTCATACATATTTCTAGAAAGAACACCCACATTTCACAAGGAAGAACGCCCACA
Source organism: Papaver armeniacum (assembly GCA_023531295.1). Lineage (NCBI taxonomy): Eukaryota > Viridiplantae > Streptophyta > Magnoliopsida > Ranunculales > Papaveraceae > Papaver > Papaver armeniacum. The sequence goes on along the minus strand of JAJJWW010006036.1, from coordinate 23,861 downwards.
ATGCAGCAACGGAACTTTCATTCAATAAAACAAATTACCCCATGTTGCAAAACTAATAATCCATATTGCAATTGCAAAACTAATAAAGAAAATAGATAGTCAAGGATGAAAAATAACAACAAAAGATAAACTTAATCAATAAAGCACCAAAATGTTGTTCAACCCATATAAACTTATAAACTTAATGAACATAGAAAATAAAATTTTGAACCTTTGTTACAAAAATACTATGCCACTCTTCAAGGATGGAAATCTAAATTGCTCTCTTAAGCTGGCAGAACAATTCTAATAAAATCCATTCTTCAAGGTTATCCAACTTACCAAATGCAAGTGCTAGCTCTTCCTAAAGAAACGCTAGATCGGATGGACAAAATCCAAAGAGATTTACTGCACAGGAAAAAGACAAGCCCAAAAGCGAGAGGAGGATATAGTAGGGCTTGGGACAACATCACGCAAGTCTATATCCCAAGGAGGTCTTGGAATCAAGAATCCGCACCAGTTTAACATAGCTCTCATTACTAAACTAGCTAGCCGTCTCATCTCAGAACAAGATCAACTTTGGGCTCAACTTCTCAAAGAAAAATATTTTCCAAACTCTCATCCTCTAGAATTCTCTAGATCTTCCAAATTATCTTGGATTTGGACTAGTATAAAAAAAAAAGGTTTGGATCTCATTAAAGGCAATTTTATCTGGCAAGTAAAAAATGGAGCTTCCACAAAAATTTGGGAAGACAAGTGGGTTCCTAGCACATATATTATTCAGAAGCCCATTAATATTCAAGAGCCGGTTCCACAGAGGGTAAATGAGTTGATCACTCCCGAGGATACATGGGATCAAGGAAAACTTGATACTTATTTTGATCCAGAAATAAAAGCGAAAAACCTAGTTATTACTTCAAAAAGACAAGAAGAACAAGACAAAGTCAGATGGCAACATCATCCTTCAGGAACCTTTTCGGCAAATTTTTTTTATAACTTTCTCATAAACCAAGATCAAGATTGTAATTCATTAACCTCATTTCCCTGACAAAAAATATGGAAAATCCAAATAATCCCAAGAATAAAATTATTTGTCTGGAAATTAGCTTAAAAAGCACTTCCAACTAACTTAAGACTCGGGGCGCATAATTCGGACATAAACACAGCGTGTCCATTGTGTAATTCCCAAGAGCAAGAATCAGAACAACATCTTTTTTACGCTTGCCCCTTTGCAAGAGCAATTTGGTTTGGTCTTTCTCTAGAAGCGGTGAACGCTAGAATTACTTCAGAATCCATAGAAAATTGGATAGAAGTGTGGATCACGGACCAAGATTTCACTCAATTATCGGATAAAATAGCTACTATATCCTGGTTCATTTGGAAGCACAGATGTTCGGTAGTTTTTGAGAAAATAAACCCTAACCTGATTCACCTTATAGAGCAAATCAAAAAATTTCTAAACCAGAATACTCAGGCAAGGATCCAAACACAATACAACCGCAAGAGGTTATTTAGCGACAAACATAATACAGCCGCAAGAGGTCATTTTTAAACGCTACAATCCTTCAGCGGCTAAAATTTTGTAGTCGCATCGGTGTCGCAAGAAAGTATATGACTAGAGGTTCGTAGCGACATTGTTGTCGTTAGAGATGTCTTGGTACAATCATCAGTGATCAAATTTTTGTTGAAGCATAATAGGTTGAGCGGCTGTATATGGGTCATGGCACAACAGGTTCAGCGGCTAAATATTAGTTGAAGCACGAGAGGTTCAGTGACTACACTTAGGTCATAGAACGAAAGGTGCAGAAATCATATTTTCGTTGAAGCATAAGAGGTTGAGCGAATGCATATTGGTCATTGCACAACAGGACTCACATGACTTCCTTATGGTATCGTGTATAGAAGGTTCACTCACGGGTGCATTTTGTTTATTCATTTCTAACACAAACCTATTTGTATTCTCAGTTAATTGTTTGAGAGACTCTTCTAGAGGAAGAACAGGTTCAGAAGGATCATAATAGGGACTAGTTTTCAACGTTTTCATTGTATTGTCCAAAGATGAGGAACTAGTACTATAATAATCCTTATTTTCTTGCTCGTATGACCGGTGCGGGCGTGGATAGTAATTAGGCTCACCATGGTACGAGCCATAACCTTGAAAAGGTGGATGTTCCCAACCACTATTCACACTATGGTCCAAGCTGTAATGCCCATTTTGAAACTCAGTCGGATATTCGTTGTGTTGGCTATTGTAATACCAGTTCGACATTTTATTTTGCACGGGTTGTGTTGTCAAATAAAACCCACTGACTATCTTACTTGCATCGTGCTCATACATCCTTATCTGATTGTAGCCGTTGTAACCATCCATGAAGGAGAACATGCCGTGTCCGCTGGTGGCGTCTACTAACATGTCGATGTTAGGCTGAGGAAAGTCGTCCTTGGGGCAACACTTGTTCAAGTCTGAAAATCCACGCGACACCGACCGTCCCGTTTCTTCTTCTTTACTGGGACCACATTAGCTAACCAGGTCGGATGATGAATAGGTTTGATGAACCCAGCAGCTAGCAACTTCTGAATTTCGTTCTTGATTTGTTCTTCCACTTCGTGTCTGAATTTCCTTGGAGATTGCTTGATTGGCTTTGATCCAGGTATGACATGTAGGTGATGGGTGACCAATTTTTCATCTAGACCAGGCATTTCCTCGTATGTACAAGCAACCACATCTTGGTACTCCTTGAGTAGTTGGACAAGACTGGCACGTTCGTCCACAAACGCATCGGCCCCATAGAGATAGGCACGGGAGATTCTTCATTCCCGATGTTAACGAGTCTCGAGCTCGTCGATCGTGGAGTTAGTTCCATCTTGTAGCTGTCGCGGGGCGTCCAATACCTCCTCTTGTGTTTCGTCGTTCTTGCAGCATTCAATTGGGCGGAGAGACTGGGTGCCAGTCTCTCCTGCTAATTTCTAACAACGGAGACGGTATATTGTCTTCCCCTTCTGATCACGGCTCGCCTCGAAAGTGCGTTCCCTTTTGGTGTGAGCATGGGTTGAAGCTTCACCGGATAAAGATGGACGCCTCGTCAGAAAAGGTGTGTCGTGGTGCTTAGCTCCCAGGGATGCAAGTCGGTCTTATTCTGGATTGAAGCCCACGTGGGTAGTGGGGTGCACGAGATTTTGTCGACCTTCCTGCGGAGTTTCTTTTGGCTCGAAACAGTTCCACTCGCATATTGGTGCGTACGGAGATAGTGATGCGGGAATACGAGATGACTTCCTCATTTAGCATGGTCTTCGAGCCTTTGGTGATACGTTGAAGGGATGACCTTATTGTCATGAAGGCACGGTCTCCTAGTATCATATGGTAGTCCTGGCTCCTTTTCTATGACTTCAAATTTCACTTTTGGTGAGCAGGTCCCTCTTGATAAATTGATTGACATACCCGTATGTCTTTGGTGCTGTTTCCTTCAAGTCCGTCATTGTGGTGGGCTGCCATACAATCTTGCATGGGCTAACCTTGGTTGTCACGAGAGTCTTGAGAGTAATCACATTCGAAGATGCTCCTGTGTCGGCGAGGGCCCTCTGAACTACGAACCCTTGATGCGTGCGGTAACATGTAGGGCCCGGTTGTGACCTTCCTCTCTGCCATCATGTCGTCTTACGTAAATGTAACATTATTTACGGATGTTTCCCACGATGCGATTAGGACTTACGGACGTGAAGGAGTCGGGTGTACGTCCGAGCTATTTTATTAATTGCGGCAAAGTCTCTGCCCGTTGATTCTTCGAGAGGTGCAAGAGTTCACACAAGCTTTCCACTAGAGATGCCGCTTCTGATCCATTGATCTCTGGTTCGTAGTAAAGTCACACTGAGGGGAACTAGTCCCACGTGTAGAGGTCTCCGAACGCTCATCTCTGATGTCATCTTGATGAGGAGATCAAGTATGCTGTTTCCGCTTCTTTGATTAGCTCCATGTTCTTCGTGTGAATCTCTTGTACCCGTGCTAGTTCGCTTAATGTTGGAAATCTCCTGATCATGCCGTCAGATACGCCGTTAGGAGGAGGGGCATCTCCGTTGGAGGAACCATCAGGAGTTGCGACTGTCGAGGCGGTCATAAGACTAACCATCTCGAAATTGATTGAATGGTATTGAAGAAATTGACTTTACAACCGAGAGATTAACCTCCAGCTTGTGGTTGCCAATTGTTTATGGGTGAAAACTATTTCTGCCGGTTTTGGTAATTTGGGGTGTGTGGATGAGAAATGAATCTAAACCTTAAATAAATGCACTGCATGGGAGTGCTTGTAGATTCGAGAAATCAATTTGTGCAAATCCAGCCTAAACCAAGAAATGGCCGTTCCAGACTTGTTTCGGTCACAAATTGAAGGAGATGGGGTTGATCTTAGGGAGGGAAGCTAAGAAGGTGTTGAGATTGTGAAGGTGTTGGCTATGTATGACTTGTATCAGAAAGCTGAACTGGCTTGCAGGATGTAAGCTATCAGTTCCGGTGTTTGAATACGATTGTATCAACACTTGCCTCTGTTGTCTTGACTTGCCCCCTTTCTCGAAATAGGGAGGAGAACCTATTTATACAAGTCATTTGAGCCTTATTCACGTCTCTCGTGGGAAGTGGAGGAAGTGGAGTGATGGAGTAATGGAGTTGTGTGTTAGTGTTACACGACCAGTTTTTCCCACTTCTCCTGTCATCTCTAACCGTCCATGACTTCCTGACATGTTCTTGTGATGGCGCGTTGCAGCCTTAAAACCGCCGACCAATACCCCATATGTATCCCCCAGTTTGTGACATGATTGATGTCTCAAGTGTGTGGATCGTGGGACCCACAGAAAGTAGCATGTAATGCTAGATTAAATAACTAAGTTATTTAGGAAGTCGATACTTGTGAAGTACCGTGTGTATTCTATGCAGTGCGCATCATGGTGTGGTGAAGTGACGGGTGGTGATCATCATGACACCTCACCGACCAATTAACTCCCGACTGGGTTGTATAACCAAGCCGGTGAAGTTGGACGGACGAGATGATCTTTGAGACACTCATCTGCGGCGACCGTTGATGGAATTAGGGTTTTTGAAGAGGTGCGCAAGCATCATTCTTCGACTTGGTCGATCCAAGCTTGGGATACAATTTTGGCAGGGACGATCGTGCATGTGTGTAGACGACATGACGGTGTAGGCGCCCATACCTCATTGTCTCGTGAAAGTGTGATCTGGCCACTCAATTTGTCCGGCGAAGTTGAGTGGTCAAGATCAATTTGCAACAGAAATCTGGTGCCGCAAAGCGCGCATCATGCCCACTTGGGCGGCGTTTCAAGACGGCCAAGCTTGGTCGGTCTTGGCCGATTAGTCCGGGTATACGGAGCGAGCCGGGTATACACGTCCATACCTTAATATCCCATAGAAACGTGATCTAAGCCACTCAATTTGTCCTAAGCAAAGTTGAGTGGTCGAGATTAGTTGCAATCGGGAGAATACGACCATGCCTAGTTCGGGCGTGCGAATCGAGGCAAACGGGCATGATATGCCTTGGTCGATCGGTGTGGAGATAGATGGGCCCACGGTGGTCATGTTGATACGCACCGGACCTGCTTAGTCTAATCATGGACCCTTCATTCGATGCGGGAGAAAATGGACGCTCGTGATTATTCAAACCCTAAATAGGGTTTCACCCGGCGCGTGCGTCATGCCTTGTTTGGGCGCCTGAATCGGAACGACCAACTATAGTTGGTCCCGACCCATCGGTCATGTATGTAGGCGGGCCCACGGTGTTTGTGTTGACATGCTCGGGCCCTTTGAATCTACATCTACACCCTCCATCTATGCTGCGAAGATGGATGGTTGAGACTGTTTTGCGATACATGTAATGTGCCGCAAACCCTAATTTAGGTTTTTCGTCCATATTGCTTTGGCTTGGACGGTTTGGCAAGGTATGCCACCCTTTTGGGGAGACAGGCCATGCGGGGCCCGCGTTGGGTCGGTAGTGAATATTCCAATACCGCTTGGGGTCATGGATTCAATCTAAGCCATCCAATCATCTTTGGTGTGGTTGTGATCGTTCACGAGGCCGATATGGACAGTCCATTCGAACATGCTCAATCGGGCTAGTATAACACACCGAGAGTTTTAGCTTTGTCACGGGTATTTCGTACATGCTTCATTATTAATGCTTGGAGGTTCGTGTTGCTCTGCTGAGAACAACACTCGGTCGTCATGCCGCACATTAATGAGTACGAAATACAAGGTCAAGTTATGCATTAATTAATAATGATGTAAATTCACGGGGTATATGGGATTGTTGCCACATGTTCCAACCTAGATGAATTTCGTGTATTTAATTCACGAGAATCTTTGGGATTGTTGCCACATGCTCCATTCTAGGTGAATTAGTAAAGTGAAGAAGTATTCATCACTTATTAATGGCTTTATCTTTTGCAAGATGTTAGCGCATAATTTTGGCTTTTACAATTTTAGCCTTAAATGAAAATCCACCATCAACAATAATGTTTGTCTCAAACTCGCACACATAAAAAATGAGTTCCAAAAAGTGATATAAATATAATAATCTGTTGTTTTACAAATTAACAAAGAATACATAATAAAAGATATACATTCGATAAAACTCTAAGCTTCGTAAACGAATATCTTCGCGCGCACCTTTTCTTCTGAATACTGAAACTAAAGTGGGAACAAGTGAGCACATCATCCCAAAGGGTGCCCAATGGAAACACATAACTTTCAAGAAATCACAACCATGCTGCTAAAGGATAAATAATTGAAGTACGAAGTAGAAGAAAATGATAAGCACCTTTTACACCCAACAATCTGCATATAACACAACAACCGACATAACGTACAAATGAGTAGTTCCCCCAGATATCAATATGTATATATAATATTGTCAATACCACTAATAAATAATATTGCAAATGTCGCTAATAATCTATAATATTGTTAATGCACGACCTCCCATGCTATTAAGTAATATTACAAATCCCGCTAATACGACTTAGCGAGAAGCTGAAGGGAATCACGGACACTTCTCGCAGGGGAACCATACCAAGCACATCACACCCCATATCAATCATAGTTTCCGATATTACTAATAAAACTATATGACAATTGAACAATCAAGCATAATATGCTTACGTCTATCTTTCCCCATATATCAATATGTATATATAATTAATACACGGCATCCCGTGCTATTTAAGTAATATTGCAAATGCCGCTAATAATCTATAGATATTTAATGCACGGCCTATCGTGCTATTAAGTAATATTGCAAATCCCACTAATATGACTTAGCGAAATGTGGTGAACACGGACATTCCTCGCGGGAAACATAGACAACACATATTACACAACATACCCATTCGATTACACAGAATATGAATAGCAAAGACACACCATGCTCGTAGACAGAATGTAAACTTAATGATCACAAGAAAGGTATATAAGTTCCCACATGTTTTGATGACAAGCCACGCCTACCTTGAAATCCACAATCCACTGGTTCATCCTTTGAATCGTTGTTAACAACAGAGTAACTGTTAATCATACAAGCATTCTAAGAGATTAGCCAAAAGGCTCACACAAGGTTCATAACATAATCTCATACAAGTTTCTAGTTATAGGTTAAGTGAATTATCTAATGGTTCTAAGCCCATTTATGGTTCTACACCTTTTCATTATCTATCTTTAACATAGTTAAGGTTTACTAATTCAATTAGATTGGTTTTATAGTCCATTAGATAAGTCTTATGAAAATCTACAACTTTGTAGAAGGTACCAAAGGTTAATTCAGACCATAAGTGGTCCAAAAACTCTAATTAAGAATTCTAGACAAAAGCCCAAGTCTACTAAACAAGCTCGTTAACTTAAGGCCTGACCCATCTGAGTCAACTAACAGTCACTGACGATCAAAGGGTCAGCTAACAGTCAACGTCCAATGTCAAAGTCCCAGTCAAATGGTCAACTGAGTCAAACATGAATCGGTCAATGTCAACTCGGTCAAGATAAGGAAACTCGATGAGTTAACTCAGTCCACAAGAGTGATTTAGGTGAGACAAATTTACATTTAACTCTGTCAAATTGACTGAGTCAAAAACACTAAATCGAGTCAGCTAAGCTGAATACACACTGGCCAAAGCCATTGCTTAGGCCACTGCTCTTAATGTACACTCACGATGCAACACACAACAGCCTATGACAAAGGGATGCATTTCCAACTTCCCTTAACTACCAATTCTATTACCACCTGCAACACCCATTTCAGCTTCATTCTTTCACTCTCTGAAATCACTTGTTCCTTTCAAACACATCTCAGGCCTCTTCCTTGCATATTGCAATTCAACCACCAAGTTCAGTTCACTTGCAAATTAACCACAGCTGCAATTCCACTTCAACTCTCAATTGCAGTGACCTAATCCCAACACCTGCCTACATTCCAATTCCCATGCAATTTTTTCAATCTCCTTCCTACTACATCAGTATACTATATTCATCCTACCTTAACTGCAACCCACACAACATAACTGAACAACTTCAATTCTATAATCTTCATCACTGCGAAAACCCCAACACCCATCTCACCACAACCTTTATCAATCCCATAGCACCAGAATTTCAACCCATGCTTCATCTGCACCTAACAAAACATTTGCACCTCCACCAGTTTAACAACACCACCCCTAATTCTCACTTCTTTTAACCTGCACAAGTTCATACATACCCTAACTCAATCATCTAAACTCCAATATTGGCAACCCTGCATCTTCAAGCCTTAATCTCTTCCATATCAATTGCTACCACTGCACATTCACGACTCACACCTGCAATTTGATCTGTAGTTGCATCGCCCTTCATTGCAACTCTACAGGCTTAAACCAAATTCTCATCAACACAACACCACCAGAATCACTTTCCAGACCTCCACCATTCACTGGTGTCCCATGTAACCCAATACAAACCTAAACTACAATCTCTTTCATAACTCCTTCAATTCATATTACTTTAACCACATCTCCATCTTCCCTGCAACACTCTCAGCATCATCTTCTTAGCTTCATTCTATTAGCAACTCGATTCACATCTTAACTCCACACAAAATAAACTTCTAAATTAAAGAACCTAAATTTTGTTTCTTCTCTGCAAAACCTTGAATCAATATATAAACCTCAATCATCTCTATCCAATTCATCATCTTCATCTGTAGTCTCCGACCCAGACAATCTAATTTGCATGAACCCAAATCTTCCTCTCCAATTCAATAAAACCCTAACCCGTAACTCAAATTCCTAAAGAAACCAAAATTAAACCTCATGCAATCCTTTCTACTATAATTAACAACGAAGCCAAAAAAATATAACACCAAAATAAACTCAATTTCACAAAGAAAATCAATCAAAACAGAAAGCCTAACTTTAATCTTCAATTTACCCATATACATAGTCATAATAGCATCCAAAATATTATGTCGATGTCATATCTACGAAGTTCAAAAGATAAACATTATACTAATTTAATAAATTCCTTGACACTTTGATCATCAAAATATAATTTTGCATGTTATGTTTTCAAATCTAAAATATTTGAAAGACACAAGATAGATATGGAACAAGTCAAGTCATAGCCTCAAGCTGAAGGATGATGTCTTTGTTATCTTCAATCCATCTTCAGATCTTTGTGAGTAACTGGAGCACAATACTTATATCATTTTTAGTCTAACCTATCGAAGTTGACTGTAGTTTACATATTAAGCGACTCGAGTTTTGGAACTAAATATGACAACCAATCTTGACATACCAACGCTTGGTGGGTTCAACCGAGCAGTGCGCTAACAATATATCAACGAAATGGTAAAAATAGTATGAACATAGATTTAACTAATGAACACCCAAATAAAATAAATAAAGTTTTGGTTTGTGTTATGCCTACCTCCAATCTCTATCCACAAAATAATAGTATAAAACATCGATACTTTGATAGAAGTGCCAAAACTAACACTATCTCCAATTCACGATATGTATACCACTCTTCCAACATAGTACCGTAGTAAAGAAAAGAACGAATTAGCGAAGCCATCACAGTACCTTTCCCCTGTTCTACCAATCTATTTCTATCTATCACAACCAACCTCGTTTTGACATTTTTTTTTCTCCTTTTTAAACATGTAAGTATCAAATTTTAAAGCCAATCTTTTGTCTTCCTTTCCATCGTACCTTCATTTTATTATATATCATAGATATAGTCTAGTAATAGCCTACTATGTGGCATGCATGATTATAAAAATAGTCATCAAGTTTCCTTTATTAATTTTTCTTTTTCCTCCCAATACATATTTTCTCACACAAAATATTTATGAAGTTTCCTTTAGTAAATTTTATTTCCTCCAAACATGTTTTCTCCCATGCAAAATATTTATGAAGTTTCCTATAATAAAGTGACAACCCATGCATGTTATTCATCAATTCAAGCTTACCAAAAGAAAATAAACTCTTGCTTAAATACGTATACTTAACAGGGATATTTCTTTCCATTCTAACACTAAAGAAATTTCTTAATATTAATGTTATTTTTATTTTTATCCAAATCTACATGTCATACACACGAACATAATTTCACAATTTATATTTCCTTCTTTCTCAAATCTAAAATAAATTCTACATTTATTCTCGATATTTAATAATGTCAAGTTAATAAAGTTATTATGTACAAAAACTTAAAATAATCGTATATTATTAAACCACTTTTACAAAGTTTTTAGTTGGCATCCGAGTGACTAGCTGGGCACCAACTCCTTTTTGCATAGCAACACCCAATCTATGAAAAATAAAACTACCTGGACCGCTACTAGCATCATGACTAACGAAACAATTCTTAAAACGCTTGAAAAAACATACAGTATCTTCACTGAGTTCCCCTAAGGTAGTGAAGGCTAAAACACCCAAATCATAACCATGCGAAACACATTCCTTCAAATATTTAGCACGTTCTGCGCGATTTCTTTAGAAATAGCCTGGCCTGGGATGAAAGAACGAACTCCACCACCAGTAAAGGGTGAGACACTTGTGACATCCATACACACATCCTGGCCGTTTTCCCAGTTGAGAACAAGGATATCCGCTGGACGTAAATCCTTGTCAGTATCTGATGAAAAACCCAGAGTCAAGTTAATAAATGTAATTAAGATTTTTAGTTTCATATTTTTGAATTAGCTAAAGCACAAATTATTAAGTTACCAAAATAGTTCAAATTTTCTATCTAAAATCCATGCAAAATTTTCATTAATCACTAACTGTGACAACTAAGGAAAGTAAATTCTCTTTATTTAAATTTACCAATAACCAATCTATCTTACAAAAACAAATGTGTTTTTGCTGATGTGTTGGCTCTGAATAGGCCCGTTTCACCGATCGACGACTCCTATTCGTCTGATCGTGGCTTTGAATATTTCCGCTCTTCATGCACTAATTCAACGTACGTGATTGAGCCACCTTGGATTTTCATTATTCTCTCGGAAAATAATTACTCTCCTTAACGTTTCTCATTATTTCCTCGATGAAAAAAACCTTGGATGTTGATGGTGGATTTTCAACAAAGGAAAAAGTAAAATCATGATGCATGTTTCGACATGGCTTTCAGGCATGCAACGATTCATATTTTACGAAGCCATGATGAATATGTTTTCAAAAAGCCCCACTAGCTGAGCGATTCGATCCCTGGCATTTCATCATGACCTCTATGCAGAGTGGTTCTCCGTAGATTGAGAGCTTAACGCCTTCAGGACGTCGATGACACTCATTGTTCCCTGACTGCAGGAGAGAGACCCCCTTCCACATAGAAGAATAGTTGGGCGGCGGACACCTTCAGGACGTCAGTGACACTCACCGTTCCCTGACTATGTGGAGAGACCGTGCATAGATTCAGGCGGTTCTCCGCAGATTGAGAGCAGTTGCGCCTTCAGGTCGTAAAAAACACTCGTGACTCCCAGACTATACACCATTCATAATGGATGTGACGCTTTAACTGGCTAATATCTTTTCTATAATAGATTAATTATCTTTGTGACATTCACACATGAATTCCCAAAATAATCTATTATTGCTCCTATTCCATGGTCGAATCCACGGCTGATCCCATGGAATGGCAATAACAATTGCTCCTATTCCATGGTGAATCCACGGCTTTGATCCCATGGAATGGCAATAAAATACTCACGATTCCATGATCGAATCTATGACTTGATCTCACGGAATGGCAATAAACTACTATATTATCTCATTATTCCAATTTCATGATCGAATTCACTTTGCTAATCTCATGGAATGGTAATAGATAATTTTATTAATCCGATTCTATGGTCAATCCACGATCCCATGGAATGGTAATGCTGTTTATTATTCCGAGTTCATGGTCGAATCCACAGCTGATCCTATGAATTGATAATAAATAACTACTCATTTTATTGTTCTGTTTCATGAATTATTATACACTGAATTTCATGAATTAGCAATAAATACTCAACCATCGGGCATCTGGACCGTCACTGAGTAAGCCCCACAAAAATGGTGCTAGTGTACTCGACAATGATGCACGACTGAGCACCCGGATGCACGAACGAGCATCCAAAAACATGGACATATGAGGAATCCTACGCAAAACAGGAGAAAACAACAAATAATAATAAAATAATAAGAGGCGCCCGGGGGCCGGGCATACCAACCGGCCGGCCGTGCCCTAGCCGTGGCCGGTCCCATGCCTCTTTTATTATTTTGTCTTATTTTGTTATTTTCATGAACTCATGAAAACTCCTTGATTTTAGCAACTTTCCTTGTTTTTATGCAAAACTCATGAATTCCCCATAACTTCATGGATTCATGAAATAACATTATAAAATAGGGAAAGGTGTGCGGGACCGGGCAACCTAGTGGTGGACATGCCAACGGTGGCCGGCCCCACCTCCACAATCCACAGCTTTTTATCCCCAAACTCATGAAACTCCTCGTTTCAACAAAATTCATGGATTCTCCATAACTTCACGGATTCATGAAAAACAATATTATAAAACGAGAGGGAAGGTGTGGGACCAGGCAACATAGCCGGACGGCCATGCCTAATTGGCTGGTCCCACACCTTGCAATCCCTAGTCTTTTATAATTATTATTTTCCTCAATTCATGAAACTCCTGGGTTTGAGCAAAAATCATGATTTCGTCATAACTTCTCAAATTTTGTCTGAATCATGAAAAACCAAAAGCCAACATGGTCACACGATCGGCTAGCCTCCCACGGCAATTTTAAATGTTAAAATACACTTATTTTAATATTTACAAAATATTGATCAATTAAGCGTACATGCTCATTCCAACAAAAATCAAAATTTGATCAAGATGAAACTCTTAGAAAATTCTAACGTTGCTCGAGCACATCGATGAAAATCTCTTGAAACTATCAGTATGGAGACACGGGTGATCGGTTGTCACCCGGTCAAAAATAATTTCACTTTCTTGCTTCACTAAAATAAAGTAGTATGCAATAAGAAAGAGTTCGTATCCATGAGAGAGGCTTATGTTGTTATGCAAATTTTAGTTTCTTAGTAACCAAGGGGGATGTTGATGTTTCAAAGCAATAAAAATAAATTGAAAGCAAAGTAATAATAAAATTTATCAATAAGGAGGAAGTATTGGTCACGGGATAGTTTCATTCACAAATATGTATTCTCAACAATGACTAGAATTGAAATTTTAATCTCTCATTTACTAAAAGTCCTAGGATACCTTGATCGCAAGAGTATCCGCTAATTCCACTGATTTCATCACAACCACATTAAAAGATGCATATGTGAATTCTTCCTAGAAAGCAACCTAAAGTGTAAAAGCACAATTAGATTTAACTCCCTAAAAGCAATGAGTTACTATGGAATAAGACTAATCAAGGCAACCAAAATGTGTAAAAGCACTAAATCGATTTAACCCAAGTTATGATTCATATGTGACTAGTAGGATATATCACTACAAGCACTACCCACATTTATGCTACTCAAAATCGAGGGATAGACAACGTTTTTCGTATTGAAAACCCCTAATATAGCTCTAGATATGAAAGTAGATCGGATTGATTCCGGACTCAACCAAACAAACTATCAAATCATAAACATTATAAACCATGAATCATAATCAATAAATTCTTGAGACAAAACTAATACATTGAATCAAATCTTATTTGTGAAATCCACTTATTATCCCATAACCAATAATAGGTATTTAGTTACTCATAGTATTTTGATTCAACATAATTATTATCAAAAATAAGATGAAGAACATGTAAAATAAAATGGAAGCAAACCTAGTAGAATCGCTCTCCTCCAAAACTCAAGTAGAAAATACGTGATTGATCTTCCTCAAAAGAATAGAAACTCTTCCTTTTATAGCTTTTCCAACTTTCCAAAAATTAGGTCTTCAAAGCCCAAAGTCCAATACTAAGAAGTCCACCAAGCCCATGAACCATGTGTGAGAAACCCATGTGAAAATATGACCCAAAAATCGTCGCCGGAAAACTGGTATTGTGGCCGGAAAACGGCCGGAGAAGTGCCCGGAAATCGGCTCCGGTGACCGGCAAAGTCCGCCCGGTCACCGGTCAACGGGTCGGACCGAGTCGGGTCAAACCAGGGTTGGATCGGGTCGGCAGGTCAGGCAGAAGTCGGGTGAGTTAGTGGCACTGACTGTCTAGGCCGAGATGGTGCGGAATAATGCCTTGGCCGGAGCTAGGCCATTGCACGGAACCGGATGCTTGTTCCGGCCAAGATGGCTGCACTTCAATTCCATTACAGGCCCTTAGCAGGACCACCATCCTGCAGCTTTTCAGCTTTGCTTAGCCAGCTGCACCACTGAAATACACTCCATCAAACACAGCAAACCCTCACTTCCATTTTTTCTCAGTTCAAGTCTAAATCCTCAATTTGCCAACACCACGACACACAACCTGCAGCACACACACCTGGTCCAACATGACCACCTACTCCATTTCATCTCCTCTATCTATCTTTTTTTTAACTCAATAGGCCCTGCTCTCCACGAACCTGTTGTCTCATAGTTTGCTCACCAGCATCCTGCTACAACATCAACAGCACTAGCCTTAGCAACTCCAGCTTCAAATCTGCAACTCATATAATCCATTTCACTTCCCAGGCCAAGCATCAGCTCAAACTGCAATGAACCTGCAGTTTCAGCTCCTCCATTGCCACAGCACCAGATCTCAGCTGCTGCAACTTGAAACCCATTCTTGACAATAACCAGCACCAGCATTGTCTTGCACCATCTGTTGTAGTTTTACAACAGCATCATCAGATCCAACCCTGGCAGCAACCACCTCAAATCCAGGCTCCTAACTCAAGTCCCAGGCCTCCAATTATTTGCACACAGCTATCCTGTAAATCATCCTGCCCTCACTAGTACCATCTCAAGCCTCAGTTCAGGCCACCATTGCCTTGAGCTCAATCCCTGCCACACAACTAAGTCCATGCCAGCAACAACTCCTTGCATAGCTCAGTCCCATTTCCACCTGAAACCCAACCTGTTCCCTGCAGCAACACAACCACCACTTCCTTCAATCTCTGCCATCACCATGGCGACACTGGCTGCTCTATCTCCACTAGTTTCACCATCTATACCCGGCAAGTCCTTGAATAACAGCAAACACCACCATTCCGCAAACCTCCTAGTTCAAAGAAAACACTCTCTCTCTCAATTCCTTCTTCTTAGCTAAAGACCACCACCAAAACCCGCCACTTGCCTTCCATTGAGCCCCAATAACTCGTGAGCCACCAGCCCCTCGGATTGCACACCGGAACCGGTATTGCAATAGGCTGCATTTAAGCATCACCGCCTTGAATCACCATCTGTTCTTCTGCCTCATTACCAGCTGCAAATATTTCCATTCCGCCACTAGCTTCAAGCACCAAAGCACCATGTTTGAGTACCATTCTCTCGAGCTTTCAATCCATAACAAACCCATTCGATCTCTTCTCGGATTGAACTCACTCTTCATGAATTCAAATCTCAATCGGTTCAACAAACCCTAACTTCAACTCATACTCTTCTCACTGATTTCACTCAATTGACACAAATACTAACTCCTTTGAGCTTGACACATCTACTTGCTTCATCTTGTTTGTCCATTCAACCCCTATGATTTATCACGAGACCTTCATTTCTCTTTTCTATGTTCTTGTTCTTCTCAGGATTATCACTTGACTCCAAAGTCACTCCATTTCGAACCTAGATCAAACCACCATCCATTAAAACCACCACCCTCTCAATCTCTACTGGAATTCTCTCAACATCTCGATCTCGGCATCGATCCAACGGCGCTGGGCATTCTTCAATCTTCGGTGAAACAATGATTGAGAAATTAATCGTTCGATCTAGGGTGTAAGAAAGGAATGGCTAATCCCACTCAAATGAAGTAGATAAGGGGCAATGGAATAACTAATGGCACCTTTGTTAGATACGGGCCACCACAATTATTGGGCACATCGGTTCAGTGCAGAAGCGGTCTAATTCTTCCCATCTCCTTGTGCACTCTCAGCCCGGCTCCATGTCTCGCCTATGAATTGACCTCCTCGCTCCATTTAGCTCCAATTGAACGTTTTCTTCTTGTTTAACTCCGAATGACTCCAAAGTACCTAATAACTCAAATTCAAACATAAGATACATAATCCACGAAAAATAGCAAAGAAAGAATAAACTCTATATAGTAAATACGGTGTATTCTACACCTATCAGTTCCCCCACACTTAGACTTTGCTTGTCCTCGAGCAAATCAAACAAAACAATAAAATACAACAACTCAGTGTCGTCGAGGCTACGGTTAATTTTAGCATAAATAACAAGCCTTTAAACCCCTAGGTGTCCCTAGTGGACGAGTTATAGTCTCGTGAAGGTTTACTAGAGATATACCTACAAAACCTATATTTCAAACTCCGTCTATTCGTGACAAATCAATGAATGAATCTAAATTGACTACAGGAGGAGGTACCTTGCAAATTCAATTCAATTATTAGTAAATAAAGCTTTAATTAGATAGTTGAACAAGCCACAATACTCGGAAACTAACAAACCACAATCACAATGAAAAGATTAAGAAGATGGATAAAGATGTAGATGTTGGCGATATTCACAAGTGTTCGATGTTTCCCATATACATGCAGAAGGTCAACGCCAAGATGAACCTATTCCCTATTGGATTGAGCTATACAAGGGAACCGGAATGCTACATCAAATCAATTGGCATATACAAGGGAACCAAGGTGACTTTATTCACCAATAATAATTTTTTTCTCTTTTTTTTTTTTTTTTTGGATCAACTTCAATTTCTCTCTTTTTTTTTTTTCCCTTTTTTTTTTAAAGACGGCATGATTAAATCTTTCGGATTCAAGCGCATGCTTCTTGTCAGCAAGTACATGATAGTTGCCTTGGATCTGCATTCCACGCTTGTTTAGGCGACGGAGACGGGGACTACGTTTCACACATCTTGCTATTCCCAAGTGTCATTCTTATTCCGTTTTTGGTCTAATTGGTCGGTCTTTTTTTTTTTTTTTTTTTTTTTCTTCTTTCTTTTCTAGCAACTCAATCACTCTAATCATCCTATGACAATAACAACTCGATTTTTGGTGACCCACCAAAGCACTTAGAGAACAATAGAAAAATATGGAAAAATAAAAATAGCATGTGATATGGTGATATTCCGAGATATGGTAACAACTATCATATAATTTATGATTTCATGAGCTATATTCGTCCCTTTTAGTTAATCGGTTCCTCAACTCCTGCATTCAAATGGTTCCATCCACTAATGGTGTCATCCTAAAGGCACAAGTTTCTAGATTTGGAGTTCAAAAAGCACAATTTTTTTTTTTTTATTTTTTTTTTTTTTTTTTTCATTTGGCAAAAAACTACTAAACGCATAAACAAACTATACAAACATATAAATGCTCCCCCACACTTAAACTTTACATTGTCCTCAATGTAAAATTGAATCATCAAAAGAAGGTTCAAGGTGGGAAATTCCATAAATGATATGCAAAAACAAGAAAATAAAGATAAAATGCTTAAAAATAAAAAGAAAAAGGAAAGATACAAAACCGGTGGGTTGCCTCCCACTTAGCGCTTGGTTTAAAGTCGTCAGTCCGACTATCTCCTTGCTTGCAAAGCCTTAGCTAGGGTCCCATACGTTATGGACACCGAATGAACATTTTGGATACCGCATGACTTCAAACATGTTGAAGCGAATTATCTCCTCATCAAACTTCATAGTGAGTATTCCCGCGTCCACATCAATGACGGTTTTAGCCGTCTTCATGAAAGGTCTCCCAAGCGGCGGGGTATGGACACATCCGAACCATCATCCATTTCTAGAACACAAAATCAGGCTGGAAAAACTAGTTGGTTCACCCGCACAAGGACATCCTCAATAATACCCCTAGGGTAGACATTAGAACGATCCATGAAGTTCAAGCACAATATTAGTTGGTTTCAAGGGACCCAACTTTTAAAGACTTATAAATGAATCTTGGCATGATATTCACGGATGCTCCTAAGTCAAGCATAGCCTTACCAATCTTTGTGTTACCAATCTCTACGGGTATAGTGAAACTACCCCATCCTTGCATTTGGGTGGGAGTTTCTTTTGCAAGACCGCCGGCGTTTCCCCACACTCATAACCTCATTACGGTTAGCTTTTTCTTCTTGGTACACAAGTCCTTCAAAACCTTCGCATATTTGGGAACTTGCTTGATAACATCAATGAGTGGAATGTTTACATGAAGCTTCTTGAAGATATCTAAAATCTCCTTTTCTAATTCCTCCTTCTTAGAACTTGCAAATCTGCGAGGAAAAGGCATAGGAGGAACATAAGTAGAAATAGGAGTTTTAGAGTTGGAATTAGGTACCTCGAAGTTTGGGGAAAATCATTTCTTTTCCTCCAAAACGGGTTCCTTTTGGGTCTCCATATCACCCACATCAACAATTTCGGGTTGCACAAGTTGTTGTACCGCTTCTCAATGTAATAGCACTAACATTCTCTCTTGGGTTGATAGGTTGAGACGGAAGTCTCCCCCACTATTTTGTGCCTTCAAATTGTTGATATCAATCGCCATGGAAGCCACTTGAGTCCAAATCCTTGATAGCACTCTTAGTTTCTTGTTGGCTTTCTTTGAACATGGTAGAAATACCTTGCATCATTGCTTTAAGCTTTTCATCGATGTCGGAACCTTGGTTTTGCATTGGTTGTTGTTGTTCTTTGAAATGGTTGTTGTTGTGGTTGAAACCATGGACGATTGAAAGTAGGTTGTGAAACCGCACCTTGATTGTTGGCATAGCTAAAGTTGGGATGATCTCTCCATCCTGGATTATACGTGTTTGAGTACGGATCATACCGTCTTCTTGCTGATTTGGAAAACCGCATTAGCTTGCTCCATCCCTTCACCATGTGAAGGTAAAATAACCATGACCATCCTTTGCATCATTTGCTCCATGTTATCCATCCTTTGCTCACGGTGTGATGCTAATGAATCATTAACTTCATGCACTTGCCTAACCATTGGTTCACCTCTTGTGTAGAATTGTTGCGAGTTCGCAGCCATGCTTTCAATCAACTCGGCAACTTGGGCCACCGTCTTGTTCACTAGTGCACCACCACCACCTGCATCTAGAAGATATCTATCACTTGATTGAGACCTTCGTAGAAGTATTGGATTATCATAGCATCACTAACTTGATGGTGTGGACAGCTTGCAACCAATCTCTTGTATCTCTCCCAACATTCATACAATGATTCTCCACATGTTGCTTTATTCCACAAATCTCTTTGCGAATTTGAGTGGCCTTAGACGCAGGAAAATACCTCTCTAGAAAGATTTTCTTCAAACCGTTCCATGTAGTGACACTCCCGGTGGCAAACAATACAACCAATCCTTATGCGCTGTCCACCATAGAAAATGGAAAAACTTTCATCATTGCACCATTGACTTCAGTCTCCGCTGGAAGCATAGCCTTGACAATGGTATAGAACTCCATGAGATGCTTGTTTGGGTCCTCATTCGCCATACCATGAAACTTTGGCAACTCCTAAGCAGCCCGGCTTGATCTCAAAAGTGGAGTTTGTTTGGATACACCATTGTTGTGCATCAAGCCTATGAGAAGCCAAATCCTTGAGTGTATGGTTTGCATTGTCACCCATTGTTTCTTCCTCTTCAATTAGTGGTTCTCCTACGAATGGAACCTCTTCTTCCTCTTCTTGATGAAAGAGCTTCGTGTTCTACTTCAAGACTTGTTCTTCCGTTGTGTCTTGCCTTGGTTGGAGTATTGTGCCTCTTGAGTAGCTATCCCGCACCTTTGATAATTCCAATCTTTGGAAGCGAGGGATTAGTACACAAAAACAATTCTCGCAAACAAGTGAGAAACAAGACAATAAAACTTAAAAGCAAGTATAAAAGCAAAAATTGTAAAAAGAAACTAAAAACTTAATAACAAGCATTATGCCTCCCGGCAACGGCGCCAAAATTTGATCGGTTGTCACCCGGTCAAAAATAATTTCACTTTCTTGCTTCACTAAAATAAAGTAGTATGCAATAAGAAAGAGTTCGTATCCACAGAGAGGCTTATGTTGTTATGTAAATTTTCGGTTTCTTAGTAACCAAGGGGGGATGTTGATGTTTCAAAGCAATAAAAATAAATTGAAAGCAAAGTAATAATAAAATTTATCAATAAGGAGAAAGTATTGGTCACGGGATAGTTTCATTCACAAATATGTATTCTCAACAATGACTAGAATTGAAATTTTAATCTCTCATTTACTAAAAGTCCTAGGATACCTTGATCGCAAGAGTATCCCGCTAATTCCACGATTTCATCACAACCACATTAAAAGATGCATATGTGAATTCTTCCTAGAAAGCAACCTAAAGTGTAAAAGCACAATTAAGTTTAACTCCTAAAAGCAATGAGTTCTATGGAATAAGACTAATCAAGGCAACCAAAATGTGTAAAAGCACTAAATCGATTTAACCCAAGTTATGATTCATATGTGACTAGTAGGATATATCACTACAAGCACTACCCACATTTATGCTACTCAAAATCAGGGATAGACAACGTTTTCGTATTGAAAACCCTAATATAGCTCTAGATATGAAAGTAGATCGGATTGATTCCGGACTCAACCAAACAAACTATCAAATCATAAACATTATAAACCATGAATCATAATCAATAAATTGCGAGACAAAACTAATACATTGAATCAAATCTTATTTGTGAAATCCACTTATTATCCCATAACCAATAATAGGTATTTAGTTACTCATAGTATTTTGATTCAACATAATTATTATCAAAAATAAGATGAAGAACATGTAAAATAAAATGGAAGCAAACCCTAGTAGAATCGCTCTCCTCCAAAACTCCAGTAGAAAATACGTGATTGATCTTCCCCCAAAAGAATAGAAACTCTTCCTTTTATAGCTTTTCCAACTTTCCAAAAATTAGGTCTTCAAAGCCCAAAGTCCAATACTAAGAAGTCCACCAAGCCCATGAACCACATGTGAGAAACCCATGTGAAAATATGACCCAAAAATCGTCGCGGAAAACTGGTATTGTGGCGGGAAAACGGCCAGGAGAAGTGCCCGAAATCGGCTCCGGTGGCCAGGCAAAGTCCGCCCCTGTCACCGGTCAACGGGTCGGACAGTCGAGGTCAAACCGGGTTGGATCGGGTCATTGGTCGAGGCAAAGTCGAGGTGAGTTAGTGGCACGACTAGTCTAAAGTGAATAGTCCGAATAATGCCTTGGCCGGCTAGGCCATTGCACAGACCAGATGCTTGTTCCGGCCAAGATGGTGCACTTCAATTCCATTCTGAGGCCCTTAGCGGGACCACCATCCTGCGACTTGACTTTTGCTGCCGGTTGCACCAGAAATACACTCCATCAAACACGACAAACCCTCACTTCCATTTTTTCTGTTCAAGTCTAAATCCTCATTTATGACACCACGACACAACCTAAACACACACACAGACCAACATGACCACTTTCTCCATTTCATCTCCTCTATCTATCTTTTACAACTCCAATAGCTGCTCCACAGCACTGCTTGTCTCATAGTTTGCTCACCCCGATCTGCTACAACATCAACGACACTAGCCTTAGCAACTCCGACTTCAAATGCGCAACTCATATAATCCATTTCACTTCCCGGGCCAAGCATCGGCTCAAACGCAATGAACTGCTGCGTTTCGGCTCCTCCATTACCCATGACACCGGATCTCAGTTGGCTATGACTTGAAACCCATTCTTGACAATAACCCGGCCCAGCATTGTCTTGCACCATCCTCATTGTAGTTTTACAACGGCATCATCGAATCCAACCACAGCGACAACCACCTCAAATCCAGGGCTCCTAACTCAAGTCCCGGGCCTCCAATTATTTGCACACAAACTATCTGTAAATCATCCACCGCCTCACTAGTACCATCTCAAGCCTCGATTCGGGCCACCATTGCCTTGAGCTCAATCCACGCCACACAACTAAGTCCATGCCAAAGAACAACTCCTTGCATAGCTCCAGGTCCATTTCCACACAAACCCAACTTTGTTCCCTGCTGACAACACAACCACCACTTCCTTGAATCTCTGCCATCACCATGACCGACCCGGGCTGCTCTATCTCCACTAGTTTCACCATCTATACCAGCAAGTCCTTGAATAACAAAGAAACACCACCATTCCGCAAAACCTCCTAGTTCAAAGAAACAAACTCTCTCTCTCAATTCCTTCTTCTTAGCTAAAGACCACCACCAAAACCAGCCACTGCCTTCCATTGAGCCCCTGTAACTCAGAGCCACCTGTAGCCCCTCAGATTGCACACCAGAACCAGTATTGCAATAGCTGCATTTAAGCATCACTGCCTTCAATCACCATCTGTTCTTCCTGCCTCATTACCAGGCTGCAATATTTCCATTACCCTAGCTTCAAAGCACCAAACACCATGTTTGATACCATTCTCTCTCAGAGCTTTCAATCCATAACAAACCCATTCCACAGTCTCTTCTCGGTTGAACTCACTCTTCATGAATTCAAATCTCAATCGGTTCAACAAACCTAACTTCAACTCATACTCTTCTCCGATTTCACTCAATTGACACAAATACTAACTCCTTTGAGCTTCAACACATCTCTTGCTTCATCTTGTTTGTCCATTTCAACCCCTATGATTTATCACGAGACCTTCATTTCTCTTTTCTATGTTCTTGTTCTTCTCGGATTATCATGACTCCAAAGTCACTCCATTTCGAACCCTAGATCAAACCACCATCCATTAAAACCACCACCCTCTCAATCTCTACGGAATTCTCTCAACATCTCGATCTCTAAGCATCGATCCAATGTACCATGTACATTCTTCAATCTTCGAGTGAAACAATGATTGAGAAATTAATCGTTCGATCTAGGTGTAAGAAAGGGAATGGCTAATCCCACTCAAATGAAGTAGATAAGGGGCAATGGAATAACTAATGGCACCCACTTGTTAGATACGGGCCACCACAATTATTGGGCACAATCGGTTCAGAATGTAACCGACGGTCTAATTCTTCCCATCTCCTTGTGCACTCTCAGCCGGCTCCATGTCTCGCCTATGAATTGACCTCCTCGCTCCATTTAGCTCCAATTGAGCGTTTTCTTCTTGTTTAACTCTAGAATGACTCCAAAGTACCTAATAACTCAAATTCAAACATAAGATACATAATCCACAATTTTAAAAATAGCAAAGAAAGCATAAACTCTATATAGTAAATACGGTGTATTCTACACCTATCA